>CM068370.1:35998246-36144530 GCA_034769895.1 Magicicada septendecula | reverse complement strand
AATAGTCGAGTAAATGCGGCAGTTTACAAGACTGGGCCTTGGAAAAGTAGCGTATCCACTGCTCTTGGGTGGGGGGGGGGGGTCTGGGGTTGGGTCTGCTTGATACAAAAGAAAAAACAAGTTAAGACTATCAAAATTACTACCTTACGTTTGAAGTGGCTGAAAAACGTGTGATAACTAGAGCTAGGAATTTTAAGTGCAAAATTTTTGTTAAAAAGGTGCAAAAAAGGTGCTTCAATTTAGCTGAAAAAGGTGCAAATTTCAAATGTAAAAATTCATACAAACAGTACCAAAACCAATTACATCACCCTTATATGTATAAGGACTCAAAATTCACTCATGTATTAAAATGTCTGCCTAAAACAATTCCCGGAACACAATGTTATCAAAGCCACAAGTCCAGAAAACTGTTAAAACAGATAACACTCAATATTTGAATGTTTGTTTTTTCAGTGAGGCTGCATCTCTCCGGTCGCTAAGTAAATACTTGTATGTAGAAAAGGAACGTCCAACGTCAACAGACACAAGTGGTGCATATTTTGTTTGTAGTCGGTAATTTAAATCCTTGTTTGTTGCAACATCCTCAACATCAGGGTTACACACTAATTTGTGGACCTTTCGCCTAACGGGAGTTTATTGAGGCGGAAATTAAATTAAAAGCTTTAGCCTAACGGGACTGCACTGAAGCGAAAGCAATGTGATGCCGCACACGTTCGGTGTTCCTTGTTTAATTATTATAGGAATAAAATGCGGCAAAGGAGCCAAAGAAAGTAAAAAAGTGCAAAAAGGTGCTTTCATTGAAAAAAGGTGCAACCAAAACACAGTTAGGAGTGTTTATTTAATGTTTTCTTTGCAAGACAAGTTAATTTGGGAATTTTAATGGCAAAAAAATTAAGGTGCAGCACCTAAAATTCCTAGCTCTAGTGATAACATATTGAAATCAATCCCATTAAAACGGTAAACGGTAATAACAAAATAAAAATACGCGTACTGAAACATTGCTTACAAGATACACTTACTGACTGAAATGACTTTTCGTATATTTCATATTTCAACCGTATACGCAAATTCTGTCTAATGAACCTGTTAGTACATTTAAAAAGAGTTACTACTACATTAGCGTACAC
Source organism: Magicicada septendecula (assembly GCA_034769895.1). NCBI lineage: Eukaryota > Metazoa > Arthropoda > Insecta > Hemiptera > Cicadidae > Magicicada > Magicicada septendecula. The sequence goes on along the minus strand of CM068370.1, from coordinate 36,143,403 downwards.
AGCTGAAACGATAATAAAACAGCCTAAGAGATTAACAAAATTCGTCAGTTTTTTCAACCCTTTGGTGGTAGGGGGTTGATCCCGTTCGTAAATGCTCCCCTGGTTAGAAATGTTACTAAAATGTTGAAGTTGTGACGCTGCAGACGAACAGTATGCATCAACTGGGTTGGTCCGAGTCACAAAGCGTAGAGACGCTAGCAAAACAGGACGAAAGACTTCATTTGAACAATATTATCAAGGGGATAATGGCCTCAGGAGGGTATAATTATTACGTACACTATCTGTTACCCGCCGCGCCGCTTCGCACGCGAATATTTGACTTTTAATAAGTATATTAATATAATTTGTATTGTCTATGTCTATATGGCGTTCTGCCAGCTCGTATAACAATTTTGTACTCATTAGTCAAATTCTCTCTAAATCTGTTTTCAACACTTGTACTATTTTAACCTTGTACTAAATTATTATGTTGGTCCAACGGCCTTTGGAGATTTAAAAGTACCCGTTTATTAAGCCTTTGGAGATATTTATAAAGTACCTGTTAAATAAAAAACGCTAAATTCTTTATTTTTAGTGTTACTGTATTAGAAGCATTATATAACAGATTAAACGTTATGTTTTCCTCAACCATGGCTTTTATTTATTTCAGCAGTAAACTAAAAACCAAAAACCGTTGTCACCTAACCTCACAAATGAAAACAACATGTACTTTCGCTTTGCATTCAGTAATAGGACAATTTACAATTAGTAGGCCTACACTTCTTTTTTTCCACATCGTAATATATCGATACAATCGCATAATATATAAAACATCGAAAATGTACCGTAGGAATGAATAAATGTACAGTTCCGATGCCGCTAAATATAATTTGTTTATTTACTTGTTACTGTGGTAATTAATTCTGGTCTCCATGGAGTTGTTGACAGCTTTAGTAGTAGTATTTAATATATTTAATTACTTATTCATTGCATCATCAGAAATACGTATAAACATAAATTGTATAATCGTTTAAGACAATTACAAAATATATAAACGTATCTAATTACAAAATATATCGATAAAATCGCATATTAAAAGTATTAAAAACTGCAGGAACGGATAAAGATACAGTTCCGATGCCGCTAAATATCATTTGTTTATTTACTTGTTACTATGGTAATTAAACCTTGTCTATGTTGGTGTTGTTGACATCTTTATACAAGTCAACAAAAAGGCATAATTAAAAGGGTCTAAATCGTGCGAACGGGGCAAAATATCAAATTCCAAGTTAGAGAGTGTTTTTCGCCTCGTGTCAAAGGTGACCTATGCAAAATTTGGTGGCAATCGGTGTAACGGTGTGGATTTGTATTCAGTACACATAAATCCTCAGACTTTGAGTTCTATATATATTCAATCACTTTCTGCTACAGTCCGTTTCTTGATGTATATAATAAATTTAATATTTATAATGAATTTACCTCAAGATATACCTTTTTTTTTCCTTATTAGGAACATGTTTCGGGTACCATCTTGTACCCATCCTCAGCATTCCGGTTTTTGTGTCTGGTGAAGTACATATGTGTTGGTTGACTATTATTATTGTGGCTTCCTGTTGGCTTCTGGTACTTCAAATTGGTTTTATTGTGTGTGATTGTGGTGTATGTGTTAGTTTTTTGTGTGTTTTCGATGTTGAGTGCTTTGAATATTGTGTCATGTTTTGTATTGATTTGTATTTGTTCAGGTATTAGTTTGTTTTGTATTTTATGTTTGTATATTTGTAAATTTTCCCAAATCTTCATTGTGGTGCCTTTGTGTGGTATATGTTTTATTAGTGTCACATTGGTTATGTCTGGGAATTCATGTCCTGTGTTTATTGCAACAACAAATAATAATAAAAATATAAATAAAAACTAAAATAAAAAATTAGAAAAAAATTAAAAATATTAACAACAACAACAAATGGGCCACATTCACATACATAAATAATAAAATGACAAAACTAACAAAACTATTTAAAAACACAGATATAAAAATAGCAACATATATTACCTATAACTAAAACAGATTAGGGGATGTTCACTACGTAATTATTAAAAGTTATTTTTAACATGTTTCACTCCCTACTGGTATTAACAAACAATCATAATTTAGAAAAATACAATTTACACAATAACTGTAGAACTTTACGACTTACATCAGATAGCTGACATAAGGTTACACTGTTTTTAAACTCTTTTTACACTGTAATTAAAGTATCATTACATTTAGAAATTTAAATTGTAATACTGTATAAATTAAGTTCTGTCATACACAGGTCCTGAAGATGACAATACACATTGTCGAAACGTCGACACAAAATAGTTAAAATTTGTGTTATTTTTGACCGATCCTCTCTAACCATCCACTAAAAAATTCTTTTAATAAAGTAATCATGCGTCACAAGTTTTACTGATACTTCATAAAAAGTTACGCTTGTAAAGCAACGATTCTTCTATGCACTATATGTTAAGAATAAACAAATCACTAGATTCATAAGTTCACTAGAAAAAACATTGTTCACAAGTTGCAATAACAGTACTTTATGAGAAACGTATTTTGCAGAATTCCCACATTCAAACGTTGCAAAATAATGTTTTCCATGACGGATCAGTGTTATATAACTATAGTGCAGTGTTTCTGTCCGTAGATATAAAAAGTTACACTTTATGCAGGGTCCGATAAATTGATCTGACGACTTGGAAAGCCTAGAAGTTTGAATATTTTAATGAACTTGATTTTCGATTTCTTAATACATTTAATATTAATATTTTAGCGGTACTAATACCGCTGTAATCTGTAATCGTATTACAAGCATTGTAAGTAGTAGTAGTAGTAGTAGTAGTAGTAGTAGTAGTAGTCAGGGCTTGATTTCAGGTGGAACGCGCCGGAACGGCGTACCGGAACCTCTTGTATCCAAAATAAACGAAAAAAATATACGTAAAGAAAAATCTAATTATTAAAAAAAATTACTAGGCTACTACATTTTAAATAGTGCCCCTCATCAGCCCCACTACAAAACGAAACTTTCGTCAAAATCAAACACCAGCACTAATCTTTATCTTAACTACTATAGTTCTTTTTTCTTTGCAGAATCGCAATGTTGGTCTCGTTTTTGCCAACGAAAAACTGAAAATTACAGCTTCTTTATTTGAAAGCAGAAAATCAGAACCAGGTCCTCGTTGTTCTGTGGCCCTCAAAGCAGTACAAAACTTAACTTTTTTCGGAGTTCCGCTTCAAAAAAGGAAGGTAGGAAAAACAATAATCCCAGTGGCGGCGATAAGGCCCCCCGCAGACCCCGCGGCGCGGGGGGGCCCCGACCCTCTGGGGGGCCCCGCCACTCTGGCCCCTAGAAAAAAATATGAAACGAGCTATAATAGGAAAAAAAGTTTTAATGGGGTCCGACTACCGGCAAATTTGTATTTAAAATACGAAATATACGTTTTATTTAAGTGTATAGACATGCAAAAAAACTACGTTTTCCGAAATGACATTACTGTTTGTAGTTTGTAAGCGAAGCTTATCTTATCTCTTGTGGTGCCCGTAGGCCTACGTCCGGTGCGATGAGTCACTCGGCACTGAGGAGACGTAAACAAACACAACACAATGTAGTTCAGTACTCAGTAGTGCGTCGCATCTCCTGCGCGATAGTACTGTATTGCATTAATTTCGTAATTTAGTGCCGTTTAAGTTTAATGACTTAACATTTGATTTTAGTTTTTGTATTTTGTGTAGAGTTAGAGTGTTAGAAACAGAGTTTATAAAATGGAAAGTAAGCGTGAATATTTAAGTGGTGCTACGAAAAGGAAACTGCAAAAACAACGAGAAGAATCTAAAAGTAAACTTTCAAAACTCGACCAGTTTTTAAAAAAATCATCAAATGTGAAGTTGAACAACCCAAACCCGGGTCAAGTGCAAGTAATGAAAAAGAAACAAAAATCGGACTTGAAGTTGATTGTGACAGTGACAATAAACCTGATTTAAACATTAGTCCGTCGGATACAAGTGATACAACTACGGAAACAAATAAGCAACTGCAATATGAACAAGAAGAACAACTGCTAGGCATTGAATGTGTTCGCCAGTCCGAAGACATACCTGGACCAGAAAATCAGTTTGAACCAACTGAAGTTATAAGTAATCACGCAAATAAAACTAGTTTAGCAGGCCCTTCCGATCCAAACTGCCAAAGTTTTGAGACAGATATTGCATTCTATAAAAATCAAGCTACAATGACAGACGAGGTGAAAAAGTTAATAACGTTAAGTGAACTTTGTCAAACAAAGGGTCCTTTCCCGAAGGATTCTGTTTCTAAGCGGTCTTTCAGTACAGCATATTATTCTTTCAAAACTGCAGCAGGCCAAATTGTTCACAGGTTTTGGCTTTGTTACTCTCGTAATCTAGATGGAGTCTATTGTTTACCATGTTGGCTTTTCAGCCAAAGTGCTGATGCCCAAAGCTGGCGTGAAGGCGATATTAGAGATTGGAAAGGTCTCAGTAAAAAAATTAAAGTTCATGAAAGTAGCAATGCTCATTTACAATCTTGTCTCACGTATGCCACTTGGAAAAAGAGTAAAACGGTAGCTGATCAAATTTCCGATGAGCGGAAAAAATGGAAAGATATTTTCATACAGATTGTGGATGTCATTCGAACCATGGCACTGTGTTCATTGCCGTTTCTTGGCCATAGAGAATCATTACATGAAATAAATCCTGAAAGTGGAAATTTTTTGAACATACTATCTTTAATTTCTCTCTACGATTCTCTCCTTAGTGCACACTTAGAAAATGAAAAAACCAGATCAAAATACCTCCACTATGACATTCAAATGAAATCATTAACTTGCTAGGAAAATCAGTATTGACTGCCTTACTAAAACAGATTCACTCGTCTCCTTTTTTTTCTATAATTGTTGATAGCACACAAGACATATCTAAGATTGACCAAATGAGTGTTGTAATCAGATACATTAACATAGTAGAAGAATCTCCTGGCAATTATAAAACTGTGATTAGTGAGTCCGTTTTGAGATTTCAAGAAATAAAGGATCCCAACAGTGAGGGGTTTCAAAGTAAGATTTTAGACTTTTTGAAAACAAATGAAATTGACATTAGTAAGTGTAGAGGTCAAGGTTATGACGGTGCAGCAACAATGAGCGGGAAATACTCTGGGTTACAGAAAAGAATTATGGATATAGTCCCAAACGCGGATTACGTACACTGTGCTGCACATAACCTGAAATAGTCCCAAACGCGGATTACGTACACTGTGCTGCACATAACCTGAACTTGGTGATCAATGATTCAGTATCAAATATTTCTGAAATAAGATAATTTTATGACATAGTACAGAAAACTTATGTGTTTTTCAGTGAAAGCTTACATAGATGGCAAGAACTTAACACTGCCGTTAAAGAAGACAGCTCTGCCAAAAATCTAACTTTAAAAAAGCTATGTCCAACAAGGTGGTCTTCTAGACACGACTGTCTGTTACCTTTAAGAAATGATTTCAAAATTGTGATTAAGTGTTTGACAAATTATTCTATACAGCTCAAAAAAACCCGAGGCAGAAGAAGCATTAGCAATTAGAAACCACCTGGAAAACTTTGAATTTATTCTTGTGCTCTGCCTTGAAACTAAGATTTTAGAGAATGTAAATATAACTTCAAAAGCACTACAGAGGCCAACTGTTGACCTAGGCAGAGCGTGGCAGTTTCTAAGCCGCGCTTGTGATGAGTTAAAAGTTTTAAGAAAGGACTTTGCCGGCTTTCTTGCTGGTGCTAAACAGTTGGCCCAGTCATGGGACATAACTTGTAACATGAAAAATAAGCGTAAGCGAGTTGTAAAACGCTTCTTTGTTGAATTATCAGTTGACCATAGAATTGACGACCCAGTGAAATCATTTGAAGTAAAAGTTTTCAATGCAACACTAGATATTGTAATAGCTCAGCTACAAATGAGATTCGAAGGATTGCGTTGCATTGATGATAGGTTTTCATTCCTGACGCCTCAGAATTTAGTAAACTTCTCACAAGAGACAATAGTGGAGAAAAGTAAGGCTCTGGTAAATGTGTATCCTGGTGACCTTTCCACATCACTGCCTGACCAAGTAATATCCTTCAAAGCTCTGATGGCCAAAGAAATTGTACACAAGAAAAGCATTCGAGAAATGATGAATTTACTGGTTGAAGAAAACAGCTGCCTTATGAGCTGCCTCCCAGACTTAACTACAGCTTTGCAGCTTTATTTAACCATACCTGTCACAACAGCTACAGCGGAAAGAAGCTTTTCAAAACTTAAATTAATTAAGTCATACTTAAGAAGTGCCATGGTCCAAACTCGGTTGAGTGACTTGGCACTGTTAAGCATTGAGCATGAAGAGACACAGAAAACTAATATCAACGAAGTGGTTGAAAAGTTCTTAGCTATTAAAAAAAGAAGACTAGGCTTAGGAAAACAGTGAACTTTGGTTGATCCTCATCTGTAAATATTGTACATTACTTGAGTTCGAGTGTTATTGAATTGGATTAGACTTAAGGAGAACGTGTATAGAGTATATTCAAGAATTTCACAAATTCAGTTACAAACTAATTTAAATGTTTGAAAAAAGCTAGAATGTTACTTTGATATTCGTTTTTAAGTAATAAATTTTTAACACTCTGTGTGCGGTACTGTTTCATAGTCTGAATTTAGATCTTTGACGTAAAAATAAATAATTCTTTTTATTTTGGTTTTTTTATAGTTTGTATAGAACTTTGTCTACTTAGCAACAATGAATTTTAAGAGTTTGTATACGTGTAAAACATCCTTTGCAAATTGCAAACGCTTTGTGATAGACGAGAAAGTATTCACAAACCATTGTTGTGAAACACACGTAAATAGAAATTCATTTGAGTATTTTCCCCTATTACGTATACAAAATTTAACCATTTTTATAGGGCCCCCTAATTAGTTTCGCGGGGGGGCCCCCGTTTTGTTAGCGCCGCCACTGAATAATCCCGTAGGCCCTGAAAAATTGTATGAGGCACTGAACAAATTTATTGAAAACAGACTGCATAGTGAACAAGATCTCGAGCTAATATAAAATAGAAGTATATATTTGTGTCTGTACAACTATTGAATTGATGCGTTCCGGCACCTATAATTTTAGAAATCAACCACTTATAGTAGCAGCAGCAGCAGCAGCAGTAGTAGTAGCAGTAGTAGTAGCAGCAGCAGCAGCAGTAGTAGTAGTAGTAGTAGCAGTAGTAGTAGTAGTACCAGCAGTAGCAGTAGTAGCAGTAGTAGCAGTAGTAGTAGTAGCAGCAGTAGTAGTAGTAGTAGTAGTAGTAGTAGTAGTAGTAGTAGTAGTAGCAGCAGCAGCAGCAGCAGCAGTAGTAGTAGTAGTAGTAGGAGTGGTAGTGGTAGTAGTAATTGTTGTTGCTGTTGTTGTTGCAATGAGAGTAATAGAAGTTTTGTAATACAGGTCGAATTGCAAACCGGTCGTTCAAGTTTGGCACACAAGTTTGGTAACCTTGTCTAATGTTCTTTTGATGATTACTGGACAAGTAGTAGTAAAACGTAAAATACGTACGTGAAATTTAAAAAGGTAATCGCATTTCAAAATAATTACAATAATTTCTTATTTAGAAATAATTAATTACCTGGACAATAACTTGGGTGTACCATACGCACGAACATTGTGTATGTGCAGGATTTCAAGGACCGTTTGGTCACCGACCCCGTCTAGAAGCTTTACGGCACGTAGAGTAAACAGTACTCTGCAGAATTGGAATGAAGTAATTACCGTACAGTGGGCCCGTTTCCGTCTCTTAGCGCTTTACTAATTTAATTACCGCATTAACTCGTTCGTCTTTCTTACTTAGAGCCTTTCACTTTTCTCAAGACTGCTCACCGTGTTCAATGTTCCACAACAATGCCAGAAATGTTAAAATTACCCAACAACGTTTGTCAAATTACCCAATACAGGTTCTATTTATTTTTAAACAGTAAAGTACTGTTTCTGTTCAAGTGTACTTGTCTCCTTTTAATGTGAAAACGATCTGCTTTTTGTCTGAACGCATTAAGCTGTAATGTGGCATATACCATGCAAAGCCAGCTGCTCGTAATCATTTTTACCGCCAGATTTTTAAGTAGATGTCTGAAATCGCCAACTGGAAAATCCATAAAAGCAAATAGAATTAACACTGTTGCACACCACTATAGAAAAAAATTATTCCGATTAGCGCTTTCAAGCTTCACAGCTCACAATCAGATCGGAAACAACGATAATGGAACTAGATAATTTCTTTATACCCCCACTTGTCCTACAGCATGTATGCCTACACAATTTCATAAACAAGCTTAAAGTTAAAGGTACTTTCTGACTATAACTATCTGTCTGTATCTAGTACATTCTGTGTGTGTGTCTGTGTGTGTGTATGTGTGTGTTCATAAAACAATCACACACATATACACACAAGCAAGTCTTCAATTTATTTTGAATTACAAGCAAGTCGTCAGCAAACAACAGCACATTCAAATGTGTGTCTCGTGATAACCTAATACCAGGGCTCACTAGATGTTTCACCCTTGTCTAACACCTTGATTGACACATATTTGTTGAGATATCCTAATAATTAATTTTAACAGCTATTCTTGTTCCTTTATATAGACCTTGTATAGTTCTAATAAGTTATTGTGGGTATCTCCGTTCTTTTGTGGGTGATTTGTCTTTTTTCCATTCGTATGTGTGTGTGTTTGTGTGGGGGAGGGAGGTTGTGTTCAGGTGACCCTGTGAAATAGCTGTTCTTGAGCTATTATGTCGACCACAGTTAATGAAAGTGTCGTTTAAATCAGAGATAACTATTTTGTTCAGCGGTAGGTAAGATATATTCTAGTTATCAGATATGTTTACCGGGCTATTAGGTCGCGGTCAAAAATTTAGATTTTTTGAAATGCCAGATTTTTCGACCAGATTCAGTGGTGCGAGAGAAGGTATTATGGCCCATTAAAGAATAAATTAAGAATCGTCCGGTGTTTCAAGTTAACATAACCCGCAGGCCTAATGCTTGAAGGAAGAAGAAGAAAAAGAAGAAGAAGAAGAAGAAGAAGAAGAAGAAGAAGAAGAAGAAGAAGAAGAAGAAGAAGAAGAAGAAGAAGAAGAAGAAGAAGAAGAATGTTAATTTCTTATGCCTTTGTTAGACTGAGAGTGTACGCTGTATTATTTTGTATACAATGTAATGTATGATCGTACACGTATATCTTTTTTTTCAAATAAACATTAAGTAACTCAAGTTTTTTTCAATACGTAACGGCTGATAGTTTCTCTTAGTAAGCTACGCGTAACATTATTCACAAAGTTTATCACCTTCAGCTTTGTCAGTATAGATAACGTTTCACTTAATTGAAAATGTATGTAGTTTATGATCACGGTCTAATAGCTCGGTAAACATATCTGATAACTTTGAGAACACCGACCGTGAGAGTTTGCGTTCACTTATTAAGACAAATTTTATGGAAGTTCTTAAGCTTTCACGGGCGGTTTCGACATTGGTGAAATTGCTACTATTAGCCTGGCCCTTAGGGCGTGGTTCACAGTTGTTGTTGGCAAACATTTCGGTCGCAACATCGATGAATTGGCGGACACCGTGAAAAACTCAGATACTGATGATGGTCTCCCAGGGAGGGGGGGGGGTCAAAACGTTTGTCAACAACAAAACTGGACCACGGCCTAACACAACCCGGGTATTAGTAGTAATTACAACAATATATATTCGTTTTCCGTGTATACTTACCTTCATTAAAAACACTAACCGTTTATCCTACAGTATTTTTCATCATCAACATCTGCAAGAATTAAAACAAAGATGGTTTGTTCCGGTCTCAAACGGTCAAAGAGCCTAAAACGGGTCACTCCAGCGTTTCCTCGATCGTCCCACACCTCTCCGTTCCATACTTGTTTGGGGATGCGCCAGTCGTCCATTCGGCGAAGGTGTTCCCACCAATTCAGCCGATAATGGGCAATCGTGTCAAGTGTACTCATAATATTCAGTTCCTGCCGTATGTCTGTGTTTCTTCCATGATCACGGAGGCTATACCCTGCCACGTGCCTTAGAAATTTCATTTCAGCCGCTTGGATAAGACTGGCCTTGGCCTGGCCCTTCGTTGAAGTATTTTTTCGTGTTTTTATTATTTATACTAATTATGTTTCGTGAGAATAAGAACAAGATATAGAGGCTGTTTTCTTTCAACCAAAGGATGTACGTTCAATGAGCCACAAAGAAAACTGTTGAAAACGATGTGACACGTATATAAAACACACAAACTTTTGTTACACTTTGAAGGTTGTACAATAAAGTGTGTAATTATTTCGAACACAATCATTTACTTCTTATAATTCTTTTTTTTTTCTTACAGAACAATGAAGTAAGAAACAGGAGTAATGTTTTCGTTTCACAGCAATTCGCAATGCAGACTTTTTTCTTATTTAAGTACATCATAAAAGAATTTGACTCTACCGTGAAATCAAAGCACGGCGGTTCCATTTATTTTGAAAAGTCAAGCATCACACGATTATTTGAGTCTTCCGAGACGAAATATTTGTTTATCGGACAGCACAAGACGTGCAAAACACTCATCGGCAACACCAGATTCCTTGCAGTCACCGATTCTCTGCTACTTATAGGAATTATTACAGAGAATACTAGTGTATAGTCTATTTCGATATTAGTTTTGTAATCAGCGATGAACGTTTTTCTTTATTTGTTCTCGTATTTTTGCGAAAAATAGAAGAAAAACAAAACAACAATTGTAACTGGAATCTTATTATAGACGAAACTTGTTTCTTCATCATCTTCAAAACATGGCATAGGCGAGGTGCTGTCTGTTCCGCATTCAAAGCTCCTCCAGCCATCTCTTCCTGGGTCTACCCACACACCTGTGTCCTATAGGTTTGTATTTCCAGACTTGGTTTGGCCGGTCTGGAATCTGACATTCTTTCTACCGTTGTTTTTAATCTTTTAATTTTTCATTCAAGTTAAGAACTTGCAACTCTTCTCTTGTGGCCTCATTCTTTATACGGTCAAGTTCAGAACACCTTTTAAGAACGCCATTTCCAAGGCCTGTATTTTACTGTCTTGTTTCTTGGTCGTTGTCATACGTCACACCCATAAGACAGTACAGAGACCACCATAACTTTGCAGAACTTTAATTTTGTGTCTCGACGCACTTTATTTCTAAAAACAAAATACGGTTATTTGTCCCACAGAACGTCTGGAACTTACGTCACCTAACATGAATACCAAAATTCGTAAATTTGTTTCAAAAGGAAAAGCTGATAGTCTAATATCAATTGAAGGTACTGAGAGAAACACTCTATACCACTGTAACACTTCTAACATGTTTTTTTCTATACAGGTATTGTTATATTATCCATTAACATATCGGTATTAATACTAACATAAGTTTATAACTCCATGTAATACCCTACGTGAATAACATAAGAGTCAGCATGTATCACATCCCTTCTCGCAAAAGTTGGCAGCTTATAATTACTTTGTCCGCAGATTGTTGGCAGTGCCTCTCAGTGATGATGATTACCGTGAGGAGTTGAATACCATTAACCATATAGCCTTAGCTAATGGTTACAAAAACACGTAAATTGAAAATCTCATCAAGAAACATAAAATCCGAAAATCCAAGTCCCCAGTAGATAAGGATACAAGAACAACATTTATTTCTACCACATTCACAAATATAATGCCAAAGATTCTAACCTCCACATTTAATAAATTGAATATTACCGCTACCTTCAAAACAAACAATAGTCTATTAAAAATACTACGTCACAGAAAACCCATACCTTTAGAAAAGAAATCCGGCATATATCAATTATCATGTAACGGATGTAACAGTTTTTACATTGGTCAAACGGGGAGAGCTTTCCTCAAACGATTTAAAGAGCACACACCAAAATGTCACCTAAATAATATTAAGTCCAACTTTGCCCGCCATTTAATCTTACACAATCATAATTACACCGATTTCAAATCTAATTTGATACCCCTACATGTGTGCAACAAAGGCCGTTACATGGACGCAATAGAAGAGTTCGAAATATCAAAGCATATAATAACATAAACAGCCGAGACTTCATATTGAATGACCATTTAAATTTTAAATCCAACCCGCTATACGATACAGCATTGAACCTGCTTAGGCGTAATCACTCAGATAATAATTCAGTGTCCGATCGGCTTCGATGTGGTGCGCACCATTTAGAAAGCGAGTGAGTTACATTAGTTGAAAATTATGTGTAACATGTGATTTTAACTGTTAACGACCTCAGTAGAGTGATTTAATCTGATGATGGAGCATATGTTCCGAAACGCGTCATTTTAATCGACGTACAACGAAGTCACACGACGGATACAAGGTGATTTATTTATCTATAATCTACTATTCCTACGTGACTTGGATACCAAGAACCAACATGCATTTTAAATTAAGTAAGAATTTATTTTTAAAAGATTTTATATAACTCTGTTACATATCTGATGTATATTACATAAAGCGTTAATACATAATAACTAAATGACGGTAGTTTTACTAGATAAAAGTTAAATTTTAATTACAATATTACCTGTCTTTTAGTTCTACAAATGGAAAAATTGTTTAGAAAAATTCATATTCCGTTACTATATTAAGGTTATTTATCAATGTTTCGTGAATAGCTTATCTAAGTTCTCAATTAGATAATTCCTTTGCAGATCATGGGCGTATCTAGAATTTGGGCTTCAGAGGGGGTCCAAGGTATAGACGATCTACCTCAGTACTGGGATAAATTAGCGGACACCGTGACAATTGTTTTAATCGTTTCTGACACTGAATACGGTCTCCGACGGTGGGGCCGAAAGGTCTATCTTGAGCACAAGCAGTAGACCACGGCATAACAGCTGGCAAATAATAATTCCAACAATTCTGAAGCCGGCCGTGAAAGTCTAAGGAATTCCGTCCATAGTAAACTTGCACATAAAATCGGACACTAAACTAATTATTCACGATGCTGACACAGGCACATAGTATTAATTTTTTATCGGCCATCTAAGACCCACATGCCAATTTCAATTCTTTACTCTTTGTTCTTTTCTTTTTTCTATTATTCTTTCATCTTCTCACTGTGTTTCTTTTTCCTGTCTTCAGTTCACTTTGAACCTACGTTTTTATCTCTCCTACCCTGGACTCCCTCCAATTTCAACACTTTTGCCCGAAAAACTTCTCTGTCCATTGCTTCTTCTGCGTGTATATTATTATTTTCTAAATCCTTCTTTTTTCCAACTTGATGTTGACTTCTTCCCCCACAGATATCTGAAGATTTGCTTTATCAACCTATTGTCGTCCATTCTATATAAATGTCCAAAAAATAATAGTCTTCTTTTTCTCATCGTTTCCTTTATATTTTCTATACTTTGATATATTTCATCATTACTTCTTAATTTTCAACCTTCTGAAGTTCTTCGTGGGCCTAATATTTTTCTAATAATTCGTCTTTGCAATATTTCTAGTTTGTCTAAATTATAATTCAATTCTAGACATTCACTTGCATATAAGCATTCTGGCCTCACTACTGTACTGTAATGCCTTATTTTCGCATTTTTAGATATGCACTTTTTATTGTAAATATCTTTAGTTATACCATATGCTCTTTCCGTTTTATAAATCCTTTCTTCTATAGCAGATTTTTCTAAACCGTTCTGTTAAATTATGTCTCCTAGATACTTAAATTTTCTAACCCTCTCTATTCGACCAAAGTCCATTAACAGGAATTTTGGCGCATTTTTAATGTTCGTGAGAAATTTGTTTTTTCTGCAGAAATTCTTAAGCCTGTTCTACTGGATATGCCCTCTAAAAAATTAACTTATATTATTAATTTTATTTATAAGATTTTTGGATTTGCTTTGATGCAATAGTTTTGCGGACTTAGGATTTTTACAGCTGTCTTGAGACACTAATACGATTTATGGTGTTATTAATCTGTTACAAAAACGGACAAGACTTATTATGCAGCAACAGTCTTTCACTTTCCGATTTATTTGTAACAAATATACATACATACATGTATATACCTCAGTGGTGTATCTAGAATTTGGTCTTGGGACGGGGGTCCGGTCGATTCGGGCTTCATACAAAAAAAAAACACACAAGTGAAGACTAATCAACATTACTATCTCTAAAGTGGTTTAAAAACGTGTGACAATATCCTAAAATCAATCCTATTGAAAAAACGCTAATAACACAATAAACATACTATGAGTTATTGAAACATTACTGAATAGATTTTCCTATGTTTTATATTCCAATATAGGGAATAATATAGGCCTATCTGTGTGATAAACCTGTTTGTATATTTAAAAAGTAATTACTACAATATTACCGAGCAAAGATGAAAAAATAATAAAATAGTCTAAAAATTAAGAGGTTAACAAAATTCGTCTACTTTTATCAACCCTTTAGGGGGAGAGGCCCGTTAGTCCACCCTTTTTTTTCGAGTTTTTCGAGACTGGTCCTGATTAGGGCCAGGCTCAGGCTGTTCTGGGGCAAGCCCCCTTCAGCCGTGTGGTAGGATTGATTGGTTGGGATCGCACGCCAGCGCAGACCGGCCGATGAGAAGGTGGTGGTACCAGAAAGTAGAGAGAGTGTCTGTGTTAAATAATGTGAGCAACCTTTAGGTGAGGGTGAGGAGGGAGTGTTTTAGTGCCAAACGTATAGACCTAGACGGCCAGAGACGAGGAGCGTGTGACGCTAAAGGTGGTGGGAAGCGTCGTAATGGCGTCAAGGGATCGGCGTGGGACAGGATTGTAAGCTTTTAAATTGGGTGTTTATGTTAATTGGTTAAGTTTGGTTATGTTGGTTTGGTTAGTTGGAGCTAGTGAAATGGATTATTGGCGAAGAGCGGCAGGGAGGTCAAAACTGGAAAAAGTAAGAAACGTCAGAATCCGGGAGATAATGGGGTTACAGTACTCTCTTGTCGACGACATAAAAACAAAACAGTTAAGATGCTTTGGGCGTGTGCAAAGAATGCCGGATAATCGACTCCGCAAGAAAATTTTGAGATGGACGTAGGGGAAGAGGAAGACCTAGGTTGAGTTGGAGAGAAGACATCAACAGGGCAATTGGGAGACCGGGAATTGGAAGAAGAATCTTGGTTAGATCGAGACCAATGGAGACTAGGGAGCGGAAGACGTAGGATAACGTTATGAAGCGATTTATGTGTGTGTGTGTGTGTATATATATATTGTAACGTGTAACCGTGTTGTGTTACCCTCGTATTATATTATACAAATCTTGTAATCGTACTTTCTAAATTGTATGTTATTTAGCCTCACTATGGGGATAGCCAATTTGTTACATCTAGAATCGAATCTATGGTTATTTATCTGAATTTGTATCTTGTTTAACTCTGTTATTATTTGTATATACTTTGTTAATATTAAATTAAGGACGAGTATCTGTTCAGGGGGATGTTTGTTGAGCGCCAATTTGCAATCACCGTTTGCAAATAAAATTTTATTGGTGAAATATCAATAATAAATTTTTATTCAAATTTATTTAAATAATATATGGTTTCTTTATTCTGTAATGAACTCTCTTTTAATCTTTTCTTTCAGCAATGAATATGATAACTTGTGCTCATCAAAACATATTTAAAAAAAAATCTGCTAAGATTTTCAATTGATGAGTGTTACCAACTTAATCTAATTACTGAAGTCAACTCACAGTATCAGATATTTTGTTCAGTATATCATACCCATTTTGTATTCATGAAATAAGAAACGAATAAACCTTTTTCTGTATTTTGTAAACTCAAATCCTTTATTTATTCTATAACTTGTTCTAAATGTCAAATATAATTCTTAACAAAGTAACATTGTTTCCTTATTATTTTAATATAAATTCTTATTCATATAATTTAACTGACTATGATTTTGGTACTTTCTTGTTAAGAATAACATACATAATATTAATTAATGTGTCACAAACTAATTACTAATAACTATTAGTAATACATTATAATTCCCCTTAACTGACTGTGTTTATAAATTTACAGTCTGCACAAATAAAACAAAATTCTATAAGTAAGTTCATTAACAGTTTTATTCTTACTTATCATCATTGACCTCATTTTAACTATGATAAACACAACATACCATAAACAATTAAAATAAAACATGTTCAATCAAGTCTTTCTTAAAAATCTTATGTCTCTTGGTACTTTTTACTCATATAATCATAGTATATTTATGTTACTAGGGCATGGTAAAAATGTCATGTAACAATATATATATATATGTGTGTGTGTGTGTGTGTGTGTTATTTAGGAGTTAGTTGATTATTTATTTTTATACATAGGGCGTCGCAATTTAATTCAACGTAATTATAATGCTGTAACGGCTAGCAGAACATCTAGTGCTTATACACTTACAATCTGTCTGATTTAACATTCAATCCGAATAGGGGGAAGTATAATGCAGCACAAGCGGTGTGACTTGCGTTAAGGTTATAATGAGTTCCCCTACGCGAACAGCTAACGTTTTATTTCGGTACAAACAACGTAAAGACTCCTTTTTCCAGTTTATACGCTCTGACGACACGTGTAGCGAACAGTACGTTGCCGAATCATGAAGAAGGAATTTTAGTGGGCTCATTTCCGTCTGTTGGCACAGTTTTGCTAATTCAATTACTGTATTTACTCTTTCACCTTTCTTACTTAGTGCCTTTCACTTTACTAAATACGAACTTAATGCGTCACAAAAAATGAAAAAGCACAAATATTATAGTAGGCCTACCAATCCACGCTCACGATACTCATTGCTCGGCGACAAACGTCGTCCGCCCGTCAGGGCTGACAGGATCTGCCTCAAATACCGAACTACCGGTAGGAGCTCCTGCCTTGAGGCCCGGGTCCAGAAACGGAATATTTTTTGTTGTTTAGGGGCCGTTACAACGGCATGCTCGTATTAGGCCGTTCTAGTACAGTATTTGCCGAGGCCGTTTCCAAGAATCACCTGGTCACGGATGGTTCTTGCCAAAGCCGGCTACGAGGAGGTTTGTCCGGGTACTTGCAGCTCGCACGTACAATCTACGAGTAAGACGTGGACTGCAATTGTTATATTACACAAGAAATAGAGTGATCGAAATTTTTATAATTTTCCCACAATTGAAAATTTATCTAATATCGAAATTTACGTAATAATAAATGTACTCAATCCCTTCGGCGGAGTGGATCGGTAAGCAAACGAGAGATTGGGGTTCTGTCAGGGCAGCCTGGGGTTATACTGGGTCCTGACCTGGCAGGATGGTGTACATCGGCAGCAGGGTGTGCATCTAGTGTGGAGGCGGACAACGGCTGCACACATGGGCTGAGTTAGTTAGTTTACTGCGATCGGGCAGAGAGAGCTCGTCAGCTGAGGTGAAAGCAACTCTCCAGGGGAAGAGCAGCCCGAAATCAAAGTTCCTGGCCCTCCAGGTGGGAGGTTTTACAGCAGTCCAGTAATCCGCTTAAGTAAAAAATATATGTACTTACAAAACTCATACGGGCCTCAGGTGTGAACACTTGAACCGCATACCTGATATCCGTCTACCCGTGGCTGCCTCGGGTTATCACCCTACTGGCAAGAGAAATGTCGGTAGACCGAGGAGGAGATGGGTTCCGGAATGGTGATGTCCTTGGAGTAGTGATGATGACGATAATTGTACTCCGTTTAAAACAGCGAGCGAATTCTGCAGTTCAGGTAGCATAGCAGATAGTGTTCATCATATCGTATTGTTACTTTAAAACATTTATTTTATTAATGTTTTAAATTCAAGTATCCTGTCTGATTTTTATTATTTTTTTAATATCCAGTTAAGCGATCCAGTTAGCCGAGAACCCGATGTACAATCTTCATAACGGTCATCATACTGTGTGGTGAACACGGAGCTCTCCGACACAGAACAGTAAACATCAATTATCATTACGGTAAAAGTATCATAAATTATACATACTGGACGGGTAAGAAGTTCACAGTGCACTGTTCGATAGAATTCCTTCAGCGCGTTACTTTCACCCACTTCCTGATCCACAAACACGGAAAAATGATTAATTATACGAAAACAAAATTTGTGTCCGTGGCGGCCGGAGCGGCCTGCAATCGCGTGCTGTTGCGTCACGCGCGCGCGCACTCGCGCATTCAGAGAGCAGTAACGTAGTGTTTACTTTGCACTTCTCTGTCGCAGTTACTATATTTGTAAGCGATTGGAACTTTCTCCTTCGTCTTGAGTGTGCACTTCCTATTACAATCGTTTAACTGACTGACACAGTGATAGAATGTGACCACGTGATCTCGAAACCGACATTCGTAATCTGTGTTGTTGTTGTTGTTGTTGTTGTTACAAGTGCACACGAGCGTCAATTCAAACCACGTTGCGGCCGATTTGTACAAAAACACTACTACCGACACGCAAACAAAGAATACTTATATAATACAGACATAATACTTTGCTTCTTTTGTTTACGGTGCGTTTCCGTGCTCTGCGGTAAAATTAAAGTACGTGTAAATGAAAAAAAAAAACTTGAGACACTAGGATAGACGCATAAACTAATAGATCTCCTGCACGCATACACAAAGTGTTCAAATCTAGAAGGAGATTCGCGTGAGAAGACGACGAGAGCAGATGAGGAGCATAACAGGAGAGTGGCGAAAGCAGAGACCTAATAGAGAAGAAAGAACAAGAATTAGTAGAAACATGAGAAGAATAACTGAACAGGAGCAACGAAGACTGTTCGGTCATCTTGTCAGTGTAATGACTGTAGGATACAAAAGAAATCTGGTAATGCCAAGCAGGGGGCGTATTTATTGGGGGGAACGAACGGGACCGGACCCCCCCCCCAGAGGGTCGGAAAAGTTGACGAATTTGATTAATCTCTTAATTTTTAGACTGTTTTATTATTTTTCCCAGCCGTGTACGCTAATACATAGGTAACGCTTTTTTAATATACAAACACGTCAGCGTATACGTTTGAAATATGAAATAGGAAAATCAATTCAGTCAATGAGTATACTATAACAATGTTACAGTAACGCGTATTTTTACTGTGTTATTACCGTCCACTTTAATGGGATTGACTTCAACCACTTTAAAGATAGTAATATTGGTTAGTCTTAACTTGTTTTTTTTCTTTTGTATGAAGCCGACTCGACCCCGCCACAGATCCTAGATACGCCAGTGGGTAATGCCAATTAAGGAAACGAG
This sequence comes from Magicicada septendecula, assembly GCA_034769895.1. Classification (NCBI taxonomy): domain Eukaryota; kingdom Metazoa; phylum Arthropoda; class Insecta; order Hemiptera; family Cicadidae; genus Magicicada; species Magicicada septendecula. The sequence continues at coordinate 36,124,115 of CM068370.1, read as the reverse complement.
AAAAGCACTCGTCGAAGAGGACAAAGATTGAGAAGACTACCCCTAAAATTGAGAGATGCTGTCCATACAGCAGGCTCTAGGAGAGGCGAATCCACAAGCTGGAGACGGTTATTGTTTTTCTAGAAGGCATAGTTTTATTTTTATAATATTCAAAAAAGTCGTTTAAAAATAATTGTATTTTAGACTGTATATAGAAAAACTTTCAAAAAAAAAAGAAATAATTCTACACCTATAAAACGAATTCGTTCTTATGATTAAACTTTTAATAGATTATATGGCATTTTCTTATTTAGAGCCAATTTATTTAATTCTTCTTTGCATTCGCTAGCGAATCCGATTACTAAAACATAATGCAACGTTTTGATAGGGGGAGGAGGCAAAATACTTAAGTCTGAAGTTTTGGTGGCGAAGGTTTCGTTTGCGACTCAGAATTGTAATGACCAAGAATTTTAATTTTTTTTAATTTTGATCGAAAATACGTTACAAGCAGCCAAGACACCCCAACACGAACCAGAAGCAATAAATAAGGAAACAATTTAACGAAGTGTCAACTGAACGTTTGCCAGGAACAATACGAGTACGCTTCACATAACTTTACAATGGGAAATAAGGTTGGCGTGTGACAGACTCGACTCAACCGAGATTTACAGCCCACAACAAGCAGGACAAAAGGAAACTAGGACAGTAGCACTTTACGGAGAAATTGTAACGAGCACACACTGCAAGGTTAAGTTGAAGTGTGCCAGCAGTAAAAAAAGGGTGTAGTTGCGCAATGGTATTTACCCTGTATGAGAACGGACAACGATATCTTATGAATAGAATCGAACGTGCGCACAGCGGGAGGACATCTTACTGGCGACAACTGATATTTACGACAGGGAGAAGGAGTGCCGTCTTGGAAACGACGACACGCTGCGTCCGGATAGCTAACGGAAAAGGGTCATGGATAGTCAGACAATAACAAAATACGAGACATTGTTCGCGTGAGAACAGCAGGAGGTTTACGGAGTACACTTAGACAAAGACTTGATCGACAGCCGAGGAATTGCTCTTGTTCCAGGAAAAGGGTACGGAGGCCTTCGACGCGAACTTGAGGGGAGACAAGATACCCAACCAGAGTCCAGCATCTACCCAGAGTACAGGTGGAGAGGACCGTTGTCATCATAGCAACGCGAACAACGAATGAGAAGTGGAGAACCATAGTCTTGCATAAGGGTAGGAGTTCATCTGACCTATCAAGTTTGACCAGAGGCGTGTTTGCCAGGAGATTGCATTGTGGTAAACGATGCTTAATAAAAACTATTTACAGAGCACGCGAGGAGGCAGTCTTCATATATTTTTCAATCATATACTTTAGGCAGTCTTCATAAAATTTTCAATCATATACTTTGAACAGTCTTCACGGAAATTTCAATCATATACTTTGGACAGTCTTCATATATTTTTCAATCATATACTTCAAACAGTCTTGACGGAACTTAAATCTTAAATTTTCTAAGTCTTAATACAGTTCAGTTAACATACATATAGCAGTTGGACTTTGAAACTCTGTTACGCGGTATTTTAATCAGTTGACTTAAACATTTCGATATTGGCGAGTTATTCGGTAATAGTGTATCTACAGTGACTAAATCATGCAATATACGCCAGTGATTAATAACTCTCAAGAACTTTATCATACTCAGCTACCGCTTAATAAAAAATTAAACTAATCAATCGCAGTTTCGTCAATAACAGACTCGCAGAACTTGTGTTAATGCTTTACCGGACAACGAAACCGTAGCGTTGTACAGTGCGAAGCGATACAATACCAATTGGAACAATACACCACGTTATCAAAGACACGATACATTAATGTACACAAGAAGAAGTTCAATAATAGACAGTCAGATATATACACACTAGTTAACGATGAACTTACTCACACGACACATGATTTCATAGACTCTGACAGTAACGATCGACATCAACAGAAAATACACACAGCGCGAGTGAATCTGATCCGCGTGTGTTGAGTGTTAGTGACATCACGGCTACGCAACTTCGTACATATGGACCACCAGCGGGAAGGAGTTACGCCGATGGAAATGTTAGATAAACCACTTTACAAGTAATCTTTATGCTATTCTTGTCATAAGAACTCTACTGTCCTGTCTCTTTTCAAGAAAACACCCTTGAGTATTTAAATTAAATATGATAAATTCAAATAACGCTATTCATCTGAGGCAAGAAATGAACGCATTAGTATAAGATTTATATGTTGACTATTTATGTTTTTATATGTTGATTGTGTTATATATGTATGTGTATCTTTTTCAGCAAACAACGTACTGGATTCGCATTGTAATTTGATATATATACATGTGTTCCTTTTATGGATGTATTTACAGGAATCATTTATATTTATATATTGAAGTTTCTTTACTTGAATGATGTTAATAAATAAGTGTTTATTTTAATCAGAATATATGCGTTCATTATTGTCAAAGTTACCTCAGAACAGACATTAACGTCACTTGAATGATTTATAGTAGATTTTATTAATTTATACAATAATTAGAGTCTCAGTGCAGTAATTATGCTAACATCAAATAACTAATGTATCACGTAGCTTCAATCAGTTTGGTATAAGTAGCCTAATTGAGTAATTACATGATCACATTCTACAAATTAGTATAATTACATAATTAATTATGCAAACATTATTTGCATAATCAAACAAAATATTGTAAATTTGGCGCTCCAAGATCGTGGGGCTCGGCAATCACAAATTAATTAATTAAATTATTGTTTGCATAATTAATTGCATATTATAAATTTGGCTCCCAAAGAACGTGGGGCACTACAAACATCAATTACACCCCATTATTATTATAGAATTGCAACGGCTGTGCTCCAGTCGTGGTAGCGAGTCAAGATCACGACTCGTTCTGATGGCTGATATCTGTCTGGCAATCGTACCACGGTCAGGGGGGCGCAATTGGCTGCAGACCCAATGCTTGAAAGGAGAAGAAGCAGCAGCAGAAGAAGAAGAAGGAGAAGAAGAAGAAATTTAGTTTTTGTAAATCTGTAATGTCTTTGTTACATTGAGAGCGTACGGTGTATTATTTTGTATACAATGTAATGTATGATCGTACACGTATACCTTTTTTTAAATAAACATTAAGTAACTCAAGTTTTTTTCAGTACGTAACGGCTGATAGTTTCTCTTAGTAGGCTACGCGTAACATTGTGCAACCTATGCTTACTCACAAAGTTTATCGCCTGCAGCTTTGTCAGTATAGATAACGTTTCACTTAATTGAAAATGTTTATAGTTTATTGCGCATTTCGAACATGAGTTATTTATTACACAGTTACAATGTAATCTCATGCATATTTACATAGTATGAAATTAGAAGTATCTTTTATTTGAAACAGATAAGACACAAAGATGTACGTATAAGTCATCTGCATTAACGTCTGGTAAACATTATGTACTTTCTATTCATAATCATATTTTGAAAAGGAAATTTATGTTAAAATAACATGAAGAATAATTTTATATTTTTAACCATCTCTACGAGTTTCCTATGATGGATTTGTGGAAACCTGTGACAATTAAAAATCGGAGGCCAAACATCACTCTCTGTCAAACGTCACTGTTTGCATAGAAGCAAAAGGTCTTTTTTCAACAAAGATCTGATAGTAGCTTAAATGTCTCAAGTCACAGGGACACCGGAAACCGGATCTCACAGCGGATTCGCATCTTTAGTCGCCTCATCAGTTCAAGATAATCGGAGAACTTCGTTTCCTTGATATTGGCGTTCGGCTCCTCATAGGCAGTATAGTGAGCATCTAATTTCCTTCTTGTTTGGACTCCGTTCCCGCATTGTGTATTATCGTATATGGCAGACACGTGGAAGGCATGAGTGTGAAAGGAGCCCAAAGATATTTATGTCACCACGTCGTTCATAAAAGAAAGGGAGAAAATATATATTAAAAAAAACGCTCTCTACCTGATAAGAAACCTCCGGGCTAACAGATCCCGGAGGACTTCCTTTGATCTAGTGATGGAAAGGATTATTTGTCTTTTAGCAAATAACCTAATCCTACAGGACGTCACTAGAGTAATTGACCATAACGTTCTTAACGATCTTATCCATGTTTAGCAACGCAGGGGCGTATTTACGAGGGGGCGAACGAGAAAAATTCTCGAAGTGTCGTTATTGGATCAGTGATATCAAATTCTACTGCGAACGTGACCAGGAACCATACGACTCCTACCGCCGATCTCTCAGCAGTCAGCCTAGTGAGCCACAAAACACGACTTTTGGCTTACTACGAAGCAGATTATTGGTCCAACTATCAACGACCACTAGTCACATAGCGTAGCGGCCAGTCCAGAGTTTGCACACTGCAGTGGGGGCTTGAGTGACAGAAGGTAGCTTTGCAAGGCAGCTTACAAAATTTAGCAATTAATCTAATCCTACAGGACGTCACCAGAGTAAGTGATCATAACGTTCTTAAGAATCGTATCCATAAATGTGTCCTCCAACGCAGGGGTGTATCTACGAGGGGGCGAACGGGAACGCCCCCCAGGGGGGGGGGGCGAAAAAAGTTAATTTGTAGGCTGTTTTATTAATTTGTTAGCCGGGTATGCTAATATAGTAGTAACTCTTTTTTAACTATACAGACAGGTTTATTACACAGCATCTCCGTGTGCACTTGAAATATGAAATATAGGAAATTCAATTCAGCCAATAAGTATCATGTAAACAATGTTTCAATAACGCGTATTTTTATTGTATTGTTACCGTTAACTTTAACAGAATCGATTTCGGAATGTTTTCACACGTTTTCGATCACATTAAAGATAGTAATGTTGATTAGTCTTAAGATGTTATTTTTCTTTTGTATGAAGAGGACTCGACCGGAACCCCCTCTCCTCAAGGCCAAATTCTAGATACGCCACTGGAACCAACAAAAACATTGTCGCAAATAAACGTATGGTCCGCCGTAGTTTGTTTTTCCTGTTATCATGGATGCGTATGTTTTTCCTGTTATCAGGCATGCGTATGTTTTCCTGTTATCATGGATGCGTATGTTTCCCTGTTATCATGGATGCCTATGTTTTCCTGTTATCATGGATGCTACGTTTTTCCTGTTATCATGGATGCCTATGTTTTTTCCTGTTAACATGGATGCGTATGTTTTCCTGTTATCATGGATACGTATGTTTTTCCTGTTATCGGGCATGCGTATATTTTCCGTTATCCGTCTACCACTGGAAAACGCTGTGTCATTGTTAGTAAACACGGTGGGATGTGGCTCAGCCTGTTTTGCTTATTGTTCTGCATGCTTCAGTTTGCTGTCATCAGCTACGTCGATTAGTCGACATTTGTTCAGTTTAGCTACTATTTCTGTGTAGTTTATGTGATTATGCGCATCACACGTCGATTATGTTTCATCTAACAAAACGCATACGCATGTTAAGCGATCCTCTCCAATGTAGAATAAGCACTCATATACAATTAGCAATTACACTGTTGCACACCACTACAGAAACAATTCCCGATTAGCGCTTTGAAGCTTCACAGCTCATCACGGATCGAAAAGTCTGATATTCCGATCTGATGATGATCTCTGAAGCTTGAAAGCACTAATCGTTTTTTTTCTATAGTGGTGTGGAACAGTGTTATTTACGTTTGTGATTATAACCACTAACACAACTTTATTAATTAAATATTCATGTACAATTGTGACGTATAAACTGTATGACAAATGTACTTGTTACGTACAAGTAATTTTCCTAAACCGAAACTTACTTTTTAAACTTATTGTTATAAGTAGACCTTCATAAAACAATTGTTAAACTTCATCTGTTGACTGTTTAAAACTATTATTTAGTATATATCATTAAATTTAAAATTTAATACGGCAATTATGTTCACTTTAAATTTAAAATCCTAATATTATTTAAGACTAAAATTATCACTCAATCCATCCTGTGACACGTTGCATTTTTTAAAATTAATGTCAGACTTATACCTCACGATTAACATCTTCTCACTCTTTCGTAAGTCGCTAAAAAGATTTGAGTAAGCAAATACACAAATAACCATTACAACACAAACATCTAAAACATAAATAGGTTTAACTCAAGTGCGCGTCTGCTTTAAATTGTCTCGTATAAAGAATTTTAATTCGGCTGGTCATTCAGTCACATAAGTAAGTGTAGAAAGTACGTGTTGCAGTCCAGTATTTGTTGGAGTACTGCCGGTAAGTGCTCTCAAGCCTTTCGGGTCATCTTCGCCTATCATCTGAAAGAGTATAATATGAAAATCTTCACTATAAAAACATAGGTAATGGCATTTCGAGGTAAGGCGCTGACAAGAACAAAAATAATGATTAATGATCTAATTCTAGAACTGATAAGCGATTTTAATTATTTGGGAAATGATATTGGCTATGATAGGAATTATGATATTGGTGTTAAGTTAGGTAAGATCCAGACAATCTGTGGGACAAGCAACCATATTTTTAAAAACAATGTAGGTCTACATACAAGATTCAAGTTCTATAAAGTTATGGCAATCCCTGTCCTATCCTATGGGTGTGAATTATGGACAACAACTAAGAAACAAAATGGTAAAATTCAGGCCTCGGAAATGGCGTTCTTAAGAGGAGTTACAAAGTGTTCTATAAACTGTATCGTATGAAAATGAGGCCATAAGAGAAGAGTCACAAGTTTTTAACTTGAATGAAAAATTAAAAGATTACAAACAACGGTGGAAAAAATGTCAGATTCCAGACTGGCCAAACAAGTCTGGAAGTACAAACCTGGAGGACACAGTTGTGTGGGTAGACACAGGAAGAGATGGCTGGAGGATTTTTAAAGGCGGAACAGGCAGCACCTTGCCTATGCCGTGTTATGAAGATGATAATGATGATGATCTGAAAGGCTCGAAAGCGCTAATCGGTAGTCTTGCAAATAGTGGAGCGCACCAAGTAGTTTCTAGGTTTGTGTAAAAATTTGTTAAATATATGTCATTCAGTAACAGTTCACCATCGTGTTTATTTTTCTAAAATCTTGACTTTATTAAACGTATAAATCTTAATTCTTTGCCCGCATTCTTATCTCTGTCTTTCTTTTTTTTTACGCACGTAAGACGTATTGAAGCTTCTGTCTAAATCAGCTTAATTACAACCGCTTACAGCAGTGGTTCCCAAAGTGGGGAAGTGGGGTCCTCGGACACTTAAAAAAAATAGAATATACCGTAGTTTTCTCCGATTTTGTATGCTCTGATAGCTAAATTTTAGATTCTTGAAACAATTAGTAGAAGAGTCCAGTTTTTTTTCAGACTAATAGTAATTGTAAAATTAATGGCTTTAATAATGTCTTTAAATCATGTTGTGTAGAGGACTGTTTGTCAACCGAACTGACTACAGCGCTGCATCAACGCAGAACTGATCGCGATGTTCTAGTCCACGTATAAGCACTGTATCTAAGCAAAACGTTTTTCCATGTAGCTGATTTTACACCTAAATACCTCGATTTTGACACGTGTGGCTGGAAAGCTAGAGCCGAGGTTGGTAACACTGGTTACGCAACCGGTACTTAAAAAGTTAGTATTGAAATTATCAGACATTAAACCCAATACTGCAGAGCTAATTGTTCAAAAGCAGCTTCATTGTTTACATTAAACTATATTTGATACCATTAATGTTATAAGTTTGCTAGTTAAGAGAATTTTGATTTTAATAAATTTTAATTAAGGTGTAAGAGTTTGTGTCATACTTATTGTTCGTTTTATTTCAGAACTCAGACGGGGTCAAATTTTTAATTTTTGGGGGGTCCGCGGACTGAAAAGTTTGGGAACCACTGGTTTACAGTAAATGTTATGTATATTTTTCGGTATTTTATTTATTTTATTTTATTTATTCTTTTTTTGTAACGCATTTTGTGAAAATGATTTATGTAAAAAGCGTAAAGGTGTAAAAGCTATTTAATATGCACAAAGTTAAATGACAGACAAACTTGGTAAATACGTTATGTCACTTAAGACATTACGTGACCGTGGAATTCCATGACAGAGAAGCAGTGAATACTCTATGTACAATTTTTTTTTTTTTATTTAATCAGTAACCAGAAAACAAATTCTATAAATGACTCTTATTACAATTACCAAACAGTGATGAGGAATTAATTATGTGGTGTTACAGAAATTCTGTATGAATTATTGTAGTAATTTATTAAATCCTTAAATTCGTAGTGACCGTCAATCAATGAATTTTTCAGTGAAGGGTTTGTGAGGATCGGTCAAAAATAACACAAATTTTAACTTATTTGTGTTGACGTTTCGACAATGTTTATTGTCATCATCAGGACCTGCGTATGACATTTCTTTTGTATTCATACACAGGTCCTGATGATGACAATAAACACTGTCGAAACGTCGACACAAATAAGTTGAAATTTGTGTTATTTTTGTAGTACATTTATACTTTTGTAACAAAAAGAAGCTACAAGATATTTTGTAAAGATATTACGTTGTTTCTTCCAAAGACTGAATTTCCAATTGTTTCGCGTTTTTAGTGTTTTACAATATGTACGAATATAAAATAAAAAATATTTTATATTTTATCAAAAGAACCTCAGTGACAAAATTTTAACAGTTTTATTTTTTAGCAAGACACTTGGCTTTTCAGTGCTGTCTTCCTCCAAAGGGTTCCTAACAACAGGTTTTAATGGGCTCATAATGTTTGTTGTAGTATGTACTGCTTTTTGCTCAAAGACTTTTGTAAACTTAAATTCGTACAAAGGGTTAGATTGAATATTTACCATGGTTGATCTACAAACATTCTTACTATTTTTAGCTGAGTTGTACATAAATCAGATACGCGGTTACAGTAATTAAATAAAAAGAAAAGCCTTTTCACTTCAGTCAGTTTAAAGGTGAGAAAGAGTTTGGTAAAGGCACATATGTGGATTGTTGTATGTACGGCAGGGAATCACGGACTACACGAAGAAGGAGAGAAGTAACGACTGCAAGCATTTGAAGACCTGGCGGTTCTGCGAAAAAATGCTCAGGAAATCGTGGAGGGAGAAGATAATTAATGAGGATATCCTTACCTTCGAAAAGCTCAGGAGGACAGAGGCTTCATAGGAGACTTAAAATGTAGAAGAGATGCGTTACGAGCAGTGGCGTATGTAGAATTTGGCCGTTGGGGAGGGGTCCGGAGTCCGGTCGAGTCGGCTTCATATAAAAGAAAAAACAAGTTAGTAATCAACATTACTGTTAAGATCTTTAAAGTGGCTGAAAAACGCGTGATAAAATCGTGAAACCAATCCCAATAAAGTAAACGGTAATAACACAATGAAATTACGCGTTACTGAAACATTGTTTAGAAAATACTTCTGACTGAATTGATTTTCCTATATTTCATATTTCAAACGCATACGCAAATTTTGTACAATAAACCTGTTTGTATTATCAAAAAAGAGTTACTACACAGCTGAAAACAAACAATAAAAGAGACTAAAAATTAAGAAACTAACAGAAATCATAAACTTTTGTCTACCTTCTACGGGGTAGTCCGGTCCCATTCGTCCGCCAACTCTGTAAATACGCCTCTGGTTACGAGGGCATAATCTCCGAAATAACGGTATCGTGAAGAGAATAATTGAAGACAACATAGAAAGGAGAAACGCTAGAGGAAGACCCTGTTTAAAGAGATTATAAGACAGACTTCGTCATGATTATGGACTACATGAACTGCACATTCATACTGCCAACTGAAAAGCAAAACAGAGAAACGACACAGGAATGGCGAGCTGCTGCCAACCAGCCTACGCACGAAGAACATTTCAGTACATGTGAAAAGATATTATGTATCAGTAGCGGCTTGTGTTATGGTTGCAGCGTTGCACAATCACCAATATAGAATAACTAAAGTATAAAATAATATACGAAAACATTAGGCAGCTAAAAATATCATAAATTTCAACGGAGAGCGTATATAGATTCTACGCGGGAATGTTCGCCTACAATTCAAAAGTGGCGCCACAGGCTGGCAGTTGTAGGCCACTTGCAACTTCAACAGTATATGGCAGAGCTTACTACACAAACATATGGGAGGACGTGCGCTACTCTTCACAATTGCAGTATATTCCCAATGTAAGCTTGGTGGCTGCAGAGTTATACTGTGCATGAAATCAGCACAGCCTTCTTGATTGATAAGTTATGTCATGTTTAGTGTTTACGTTGGTTCAAGGTAAACGTTATCCGTTGTTTGAGGTTATAAAATTATAGTAATAATTTTGTATAACTGTGATTATGATAGTTTAATGTCTTTTAACCTCTCTCCCATCCACTCAACCAACTACTGTAACCACCAACGTTCAGAACCACCAGCCGCCACTGTTATTTATAATTAAACATTTCGTTTTCGGTTGACATTCGTGATTGTATACCCTGTTAGCTAGTATAGACAAACTAACCTTTTTCAATCCGCCTTGTGACTTCTTTTTTATATACAGATGACGCGTTTCAAAGCGTATGCTTTATTATGAGATCATAAAGTATCCCTCATAGGACTTCGTCATTAGTTAAAAGTCCAATGTCATTTGGACTGTATACGCGTCAGTAAGTGCGCACCTATTCACGATTGATCGACCACTTGTTGACAAAGCAGGTTCAAGGCGGTATCGTATAGCGGGCTGGATTTAAAGTTCAGCTGGTCATTCAATACGAACCCGCGACTGTTAATGTTTGTGTGTATGCTCTGTAAATTTCAAACTCCTCCAAGGCATTCATGATTCGACCCTTTTCACAAATATGTAGTAGTTCAAAGTTAGACTTGAAATCCCTGTAATTGTGGTCCTGTGAGGTCCAATGGTGAGCATATATAGACATTATTTTGACGGAGTTGAGATTTTTAATTGTTTAAGTGTATGTTCAAGGAAACGTTTAAGAAAACCCCTTCCCGTTTGACCGATGTAAAAACAACTACAGTCATTACATGGTAGTTTAAAGACGCCTGTTTTCCTTTCTAAAGATTTTGCTAAACTTGTGTTGCTACCACTAATACTCACTTACACTTCCATGAGCGCTTTCAAGCCTCTCGGCTCATCTTCAGATGGAAACAACAACCTTGTTTTTGTTTTGTTGTTTTGCAGAAGATGAGCCGAAAGGCTTGAAAGCGCTCATGGAAGTGTAAGTGAGTATTAGTGGTAGCAACACAAGTTTAGCAAAAATTAAGACTTAACCACTAAATTGTATTTATCGTTTTCTAAAGACGTATGTTTATTCCGTCTACTTTTAGCCAGTATGTAAAGAAGTCACAGTACAAAAATGCAGTCGAGCGACAACCGATGGTTGAAGATAAAGCCGCGTTTACGCCGACTGTTGTGAATAAATGTTCGCAATTTTTGTATTTTAAAGTTATACGTTGACAACCAATATCGAAAACCACACTACTAGTTTCTCTTTATTTTTGTTTGCAACATTTACGCGCATGAACTCAAAATCTGACCTGACCTCACTTCAGTTTTGCTCCAGTCTCACTTCAAGATGTCGAGTGTGGAGGATGTTGTACTTGCTGCAGTAGCTTCTGTGATTTTGACGAAACAACGGACACCAAGAAGATACTGGTTCAGACCGTCATTAAAAGCGAGAGCTAAGTATAGTAAACGTGAGCTTTTGGAGGATTTAAATAGAGATGACATTGACCCTTTGTCAGGTGACTTGAGATCTGATTACAGTTTAAAAATTTTGTTAAACGTTTTCAATGTTTTGTACACCATAGAGGCGCTGCGACACAAGTTTACAACAAATCTTTACAACTTCTTTTGATCTTTGCCGACTTCTATTGGAAAACAAAATTTATTTTTTAAACACGGAAAATCTGTTGACAACACGAGATGTTTAAAACAAATTACTACCGTTTTCGAAATTTCTACTAGTAATTTTATACAAACCACTATGTTGTCTTTGGTATTGACGAGCGCTTTCGGCAGTCAAGCCATCTTCAGGTCATTTACCAACAGAGAAATATGAAACCGTTCACTTCTTATACATCGTTTTACCGGACCTATCTAGACCCGCCGCCTGACGGAGTAACGTCTTACTTAGCTCCACCCATAGTGGGTTGTCTTACATTACCAATTTTGTACCCGTTACAATTTACTTTAACTAATTTTGTACTCTTTTTTGTTGTCTAATAAGCTGCTAAATATTTCTTCATTTTCAAATGTGGTTTTTTTATATTCATTAGTCGTCTTTCATCTTTATTTCTTATTCTTAATATTTCCACTTCTTCCTTTAATTTCCTTTCTCTTTCTTTACTCATCACTTTTATTATCTTATAATTTACGACTGGGTCTATGAATTTATGTCCTTCTTCTATAAAATGCCTAGCGTATAATGAATTCTGTTTGGAAATGTTTTCGAAATGTTGTCATCATTTGTTCACAACGTGTGTTTTCAACTCCGGTGTAAACGCGGCTTTACGATATCGATAAGAGCGCGTTATTGAAAACGATAAAGAAGAAGAAGGGAGAGAGATAGAGAGAGAGAGAGTGACAGAGAACGGGAGCGGCGAGGGAGGTGTGAGATGGAACCTTTCTCCGAGAGTGAGAGTGTCCGTAACAGAACTCGTTTTCTATTACGTATCAGTATTACGTGTCTTTGCTCGCTAGACGTCATAGCACATTAACATTCCTACTCGGCTCGGCTTCCCAGTAGACAATAGCTGACCTCCTTCGCGACACACACACACATGCACAACACGTTACATTTACAACTACAGAGATCGATATAAAAACTGATCACAGCCACACGTTCGATGCATTATTACGCTTTATTATTATTAAGTCAAGTGAAATACGTAACAAATAAACACACTTCGACTGCGTTGTGTATGAATGTATAGAATCGATACCTAACGTACTTTAATTATAATCGCTACCGTAATTTAGTTTTGTTTTCGGTCGATTATCGCATTAAAATATTTTTCTTTTCCGTCCGGTTTATACGAGTACAATGTGGTAGACGGAGACTGTGTTGTAAGAGTTTTAGTCTTCAGGCACTGAAGATGGCCTCCAATGGCGAGGTTGAAACGTCTGGAATTAACAACACAAGACCACGGTCTGAGAGGCCGGGAAGTAGTTTTAGTGATAATGATTTGGAAACAACTGTGACTTTTGGCGTCGTAACAACTCAGCAACAATTGTCCTGATTATGGCAATAATTATTTTCGAAACGTCGACACAAAAGAATTTAAAATTTGTGTTATACTTTTTTGACCGATCCTCGCAAACCCTTCATCGTTAAAAAAATAATAATGATTATTATTATTATTATTATTTACTTATTTGAATTATCTACGCCAAACGGTCGCCTAAGTCTCTGCTTTAATACTGAGACATAATGGCCGATACGTTTCGGCTTTAGTTATCATAATATAAATAAACTTGCTTATCGATGAAAAAAGTTTTATTTATTTATTATCAAAATACCCATATACCATATTGGTGTCGGGTTACATCAATATATGATAAGTACATCAACTACACTCTATATACAAATTTTTTCTATCTCACTCTATCCATTGACAATGTCTTCGCTTCCCTCCAGCCCAAGCCTCTTTCTCTCAAAATGTTTCCCATCATTCCGTCCCAAGTCAGTCGCGGTCTTCCTCTCTTCTTTCTCCCCCCTGATTTTGCCTCCCAAACCTGTTTTACCATTCTATCACTATCCATTCTCTGCATGTGTCCCCGCTAGCATAGTTGTCTCTGTTCTATAAAATCCAGAATCGATATCACTTCCAGACCCTCTCTTATTTGTCTATTCCTAACTCTTTTAACATTTAAAGATGCCCGACGTTGTGTGCGTCAATTTATCAAAATTTTTAACATTAATTACTGTTTATTCTCTTTATCTCAGGGTTAAAAATAATAAATGCTCATTGCTACTGATAACTCTTAAATTTATTCACATTAGTTTGCTATTACTTGTAAATATTAAGATAGCACAAAATTCTACGTACTCATTAGTACTTGTAAATATATAAAATTAACACATTACCAAAATTTAATACTCATGGCTGAATCGTAAATATCAAACAATAATACATTAACAAAATTGAATACTCATTAAATTGTAACTATCAAAATAATACATTAATAAAATTGAATACTCATTAAATTGTATATATCAAAATAATACATTAATAAAATTAGTTATCCAAACTCAATCTAATGGTTGCATATTAATGATCATTCATCAATTGCGTTTAGTACTTAAGTAACTTATAATGTTTAGCTTCATCTTATACGTTCTTAATATGAATATCTCTTAAGTTGTTACTATATTTTGTAATTACGGATTCATTTAGAACTTGGAAATAAACATTACTCCAAACTGATAAACAATGATAATTTTTACTTCTACACAAACTTTAGAATCGATTTCTTTAATTCCTTTACGATTACTTTATTGAATTTTATTGTGTGTGGATTCTTTGAGATGACAGACAGTGGATCTAAATTAATTAAGACATGTTTTACTATACTTGGTATTCGAATATCCAATCACTCGGTAGTTGCGGTGATGATTCCCCCATGTCGATCGTTCTAGGATCGTGCAGATAACTCCTCCAGATGATAGATGGCACTGGATGATGTCCACGATGTCACTCACAGACACTTCACTCACCAACTCCACGCATTCGGATTATAATTTATGAATAAAAGTTAGCGTTGTACACCGACATCGTAAATTATTTCAAATCTGAATTATTATTACGCACCTTTGTTGCGGTATGTCTGGTTATTAAGTGTTCATGAATGTAATTTGTGTTGTTAATCGTTCTTAAAAGTTATTGTTGTAAAGTGTTCGTATACACTGAAATTACATTATTGTCTGGTTACTATTTGTTTCAGTTAATGTTCACTGGTAGGCTAATAGTGTGACTCTACTTCATAGTTCGTTTGCTTGTAATGACTGTATTAATTTTTGTTATAAGTTCGAAAACTACCTTCTCACACTGTGTATCGAATTATTCTAAGTTCGATAAAATGCTAATTTCTCCCGTCACGGACTTCACTCCTCTCGTGTCCGAAATTTAGTTAGAACTCCTTGAGCGCGTTCCTGTCTCCTTCCTATATTTTCCTTACCAAATCTCCCACCAGACTTCTGATTCCAACGACGCCGTGTCCTTATTGGTTTCATGTTTTTCCCTCCAAGTCCAAATACTACCCATCTTTTCAAAGGCGTTCTCTGATAGGGCTTCTGGTTCCCCACCAGATTCTTCCCTTGCTTCGTATTTTGAGGTCGTTGTCATTTCCAGCTAACGCAGCAATAAATTGTATCTGTCGTTTTTTCTAAAGTCTTCAGTGACAACTCTGAGTTTCTCTTCCATTTTCATTGTTTCTCAACTTCGTCGCTCTGCCGTTATTATCTATTGTTGTTCAAGGGCCTCGCCTACCCTTCTTTGAAAGTTGTTTTTTTTTCTTTTAATTGCCAGGCAACACCCCATCCTTGAGTTTGTACGTACTCTCTGCGCTTTCGTTTCCAAGTAAGGTCAAAACCCTGTCATCGACCGCTGGAGTCCTTCAAATCAATCCACCCTTCGTCGCTTTCTCCTGACAGCTGGCGTACACATGTATGCTTGACCATTGTTAAGCCTTTTCTCCTTTAATGGCTCTGTACACATTGTATGTAGTTTCCAATGGAATCAATGTGTTTTCACAAAACTGGTGTTCTACGTACCGGGAGCAGTGAACTCTGTTCACAGGGTAGGCGTTGGAGCTGCCTATGAAATTTATGACCTGTCCGTCACTACAGCGTGCTTGCTCGTTCCCCTTTTGTCCCTTACAAAATATGTTTTTCACACATACACCCTTCGTTATTGCTTTCAGCGACATTCCTTACTGCTGATTATAAAATAAAACTTTTCGAAATTTTTTTTTTTTTTGTGTTATATTGTCCCCAAATTTTGTCAGTTTGGATGGACTCTGTACATCCAAAATTGATCCAAAATTTTGCGCCCTTTCAGTAAGGTTTAAATCCCAAAAACTGCGTCCCAATATGCGTACTTTGTGTTGCCTTGTAGTGGCTCGTTCTTCATTGGACCTAGTATAGTGTTGTTTACATTTACTCGTTGACCTATATTCTCAGCGTAACAGAAAAAGGTTCGTTACATAATGGTAAACACACCCCAGCCCCTCTAAAGTACTTTCGCTTTCAACATCCTAAATGAATCCGTTTTTCTTTCACTCTAATTAACATGTTATTATATTTACAAATTTATATTTAGTCAAAGCTTAAACTAAATTTGTAATTCTCCTTAACTATTCTTCATATAATATTTCAATATCTACAAAATTCAATTTCACAAATTATTCGATACTGGTATTAATATTTCTTGCCTTTAGGATTAATTTTCTTTGTATCCTTTAATACATCTAATTTTTATGTCACAACTTACTAAAATATGCATCAATATCTCCAAATTAATTGGCTTTAAAAAAAAAACTTACCACATATATATAGAATTCTTAGTGACCATCATACTTTCTATCATCACTAAATTATAAACAGCACATTGGTATTAATAATAATAATACGTATTTCTATATCCTAATTCACTATAGTTTTTCTAACCTATTTTATTATTACTGTCTCTGGTTAGTCCATATTTTCTGATATCTCGCTAGCATTTTCACTAAAAAAAAAACATTTTTTCTTTTCTATTTACTAACATTTTGGAACACAATTATATTATACAATCTTATACTAAGCTTGTAAGTTGTCCTCACTTAAACATGATCTTAAATACATACAACTTAAATATTTCTCTCACAATTCTATTAATTGTCTTCAAATATATACACCATTTAGACATTTACCCTTCTATCTTTTCACTCTTATTGACATCTTTTATCGTTAATTGTTTTATTCATAATCATTAACATGACATTTATTGACTATGACAACTAATCATTAAAATAATTCATTTTATACATTTGCTTTCTTATTTCTATTTTCTTTTATCTCGTGTTATTACTAAGACATTTCATTAATTGTTCTAGCAAATTATAATAATTCTTTTACATTTTTGATAGGCCCCCCCCCCTAAGCCCCTGAATGACATTTCTTCAGTTGCCTAGTATTGAAGATGCCTCTTATCGTACCATTGCTGGATTCGTCCTGCAGTTTATATGTAGCGTTTCCTACTTTTTGTATTATTGTGTACGGGCCTTCATACAGCGCGCAGAATTTTCCGATAATATTCTGTGTTGCGTCAGATAAATTCACTGCTCGTATAAGAACCTTGTCTCCTACGTCAAAGTCAGTAATCTTATTCTTTTGATTTATTCGGGCAACCTGCCGCTCACCTCTTTCCTTTATTCGTATTTGTAATTTCTCTACCTTTACTCCCTCGTCATTCTTCACTATTGGGTCTAAATATTTCTCCCAATGCCTGGTTGGTTTCGTTCCAAACTGGGCTTCATGTGGTGTTGTTCCTATAGTTTCTTGATATGTTTCGTTAAGACACGCTTTAATCGTCTTGATGTACGTCGCCCACTTTGTATGCCTTTCACGTACAAAAATCCGGAAAATGTTTCCAAGTTGCCTGTTCCACCGTTCGGCAATATTGGTGCATGGATTTCTAATGGCTGTGTATTTTGGTTTAATGTTTAATTGTCCCAGACCTTGTGTCCATTTGCGCGATGTATACTGTGTACCGTTATCTGTCAAAATACTATCTGGTTTCCCGTGGGTCGTTATGTATTGTTGTAGTCTTTTGAGCGTCACATTTGTAGTAGCCCTACGCAGTGTATATAATTCTACGTATTTAGTAAAATTATCGACAACAACTAATAAATATTTCACTCCACCACTGGATACAGGGAGTGGACCATAATAGTCCATGCTAATTAATTCCCTTTGCGTGATGGCAATATCGGTCGTGTTTCTCCGGTGATACTTCGATTCCCGCTATCCTTGCACCTTTGACAAAGATCACAGCATTTTATGACTTGGCTGATAGTTCTGAACATGGTGTCCATAGTAAAGTGTTCCCTTATCAGCTGTTGTGTCTTTTTCGTCCCTGGGTGTCCGTACATCTGGTGAATTTCTTGGATCAATTCGACTCTAAATTCTTTTGGAATATATAGTTTCCACTGGTTTTTCCAACTGCGATATAATTTATTATTTATTAATTTAAAATGCTGATTCATTTGGTCCTCATTTCCCTCCTTAATCTTGATTATAATTTGTTTTATCTTATCGTTTGCGAGTTGCATTTGATTTATATTTCGTAATTTAGCGGCAGTGTTCTTATTCATTTTTATTTCAATTTTATTCATATCTATTTATTTTCTTCGGTTAATGTAATCTTACACAACCAGTTCTTATCTAAGGTATTTTACCCAATATTATCTAACTTAATTATTAAATTTTCGGATATTCTTAAGATTGTTTTCTTTAATCCGTTACATTTAATTACTTTTAATTTTCTATTTGTGGAGGCATAGTTGTACGTTTTGTTAAGTGAGTTCCGTTACAACACATTTTGTTGGTAATTAGTAAGGGTATTGAATTCGTGAGTTTCGTTTCACACTTACCCTGCAGTCGGCCGTTGATACCTAAAGAATTTATGACCTCTCTCTCTCTCTCTCTTTTATAGTGTTGAAAGTGGTTCTCCCCATCCTTTTTCGACAACTTTCCCCGGTCATATTACCATTATTTATGTACGCGCTGAGTTTTTTTTGTCGTCTCTTCTTTTCAACCCTCTGACAAATAGTTTTCTGACAGCTTGTGGCGTTTTAATTATTTTCGTTTTCCTGTCCGCGTACTCACATAATAAGGTTTTATTTTCAAGACTTCTACGAAATCTCATCTTCATTGCTTGAAATCTTCCTTTCGTTCTCATACCAATCTTCACAATATTCTTGAATGGTCCAGCAAATTTCATCCTTTCCTTCTTTCGTGCTAACGCAGTTCGCCCTTGATACTCATAAGAACGGTTTTTCATTTTCTTAATCTCAGGTTTGGTTTCAAAATTTTTACGTACTTCCCCAGTCCTACTTCTAAATTTTCTATCAGTACTTGTAATATTAATTGTAGTACTCAATTTTTTCTTTTTAGTTCTCTGCTTTTCTTCAGCCTTCGTGTTAGCTGACTCAATTCTCAGGTGGTAACCCTCATACACATTACCATTTGCTTCCAACGCACGATATGCACTATTTTCATCAGTAAAACGTACATATGCATGGATATTTATTCTTTCTTTATGAAACTCTTTCCTAATAACAGTACGTCTTTTGGGAAATCGTGGATCAGATACTGCAGCATATCGCAATCTCGTACTTACAACAGTACCAAACTTCCTGAAATATTTGATAATTTTCTTTTTTGTAGTTGTGTTTGGTAAGTTGCTAACAAACACAGTACAAGTGTCTTTATCATCTTCATATCTACCATTAATAATTGTAGAGCTTTCTTTTGATCTTGAGGCATGATGTGCAGACGACGCTTTATTTGTTGAAGATTGATACTCGGTGTCTTTTTGATCCATAGTATTTCCATCTAATTTGTTTTCTTCCATTTTTTTTGATTGTTTTTGTAAATCAGTACCCGCCTGGTGGTTTTGTCCTCGTAAATCTCTTCTCATTAACTCTATTTCTTTGTCTAATTTCTCGAAGAGTTGTTTACCTATTTCTTCATTCTGTTTTTTCGTTTCTTCAATTTTTTCGTCTATGTGTTTTCTTGTTTCTTCATGTAATTTTTTCGTTTCTTCTATCTGTCTTATTGTCTCTTCATGTAGTTTTCTTTGTTTTTCATCTCTCTTCCTTTCCGATTCTTCATTTTGCTTTTTCGATTCTTCAGATTGTTGTTTCATCAATGCCATTAACATTTGAAAATTTGCTTCAGATGACTGCGACTGTGATTGCGGTCCCCCGGCCCTAGTTCCTGCACCGGTTGTTGAGCTTTCTTCATTCATTACGTTTCCGTCCTCAGGCTGCTCATAGCCCATCTGGTTATTGACATCAAACTCATTTGAATTCTCTCCACTAGATGCCATTTTAGCTTGACTTCGGGTTATCATTCAGAGACTTAGAGACCGATATACGACAACAATAATATAGCTTAAGCTACTTACATGTACTTATTTTAAACTTATTGCTAGCCACTGTCTGTCACTGCCCTAGCTTACTATTTTATCAAGCCGTGCGGTGCGGCGCCAATTTAACATTTAAAGATGCCCGACGTTGTGTGCGTCAATTTATCAAAATTTTTAACATTAATTACTGTTTATTCTCTTTATCTCAGGGTTAAAAATAATAAATGCTCATTGCTACTGATAACTCTTAAATTTATTCACATTAGTTTGCTATTACTTGTAAATATTAAGATAGCACAAAATTCTACGTACTCATTAGTACTTGTAAATATATAAAATTAACACATTACCAAAATTTAATACTCATGGCTGAATCGTAAATATCAAACAATAATACATTAACAAAATTGAATACTCATTAAATTGTAACTATCAAAATAATATATTAATAAAATTGAATACTCATTAAATTGTAAATATCAAAATAATACATTAATAAAATTAGTTATCCAAACTCAATCTAATGGTTGCATATTAATGATCATTCATCAATTGCGTTTAGTACTTAAGTAACTTATAATGTTTAGCTTCATCTTATACATTCTTAATATGAATATCTCTTAAGTTGTTACTATATTTTGTAATTACGGATTCATTTAGAACTTGGAAATAAACATTACTCCAAACTGATAAACAATGATAATTTTTACTTCTACACAAACTTTAGAATCGATTTCTTTAATTCCTTTACGATTACTTTATTGAATTTTATTGTGTGTGGATTCTTTGAGATGACAGACAGTGGATCTAAATTAATTAAGACATGTTTTACTATACTTGGTATTCGAATATCCAATCACTCGGTAGTTGCGGTGATGATTCCCCCATGTCGATCGTTCTAGGATCGTGCAGATAACTCCTCCAGATGATAGATGGCACTGGATGATGTCCACGATGTCACTCACAGACACTTCACTCACCAACTCCACGCATTCGGATTATAATTTATGAATAAAAGTTAGCGTTGTACACCGACATCGTAAATTATTTCAAATCTGAATTATTATTACGCACCTTTGTTGCGGTATGTCTGGTTATTAAGTGTTCATGAATGTAATTTGTGTTGTTAATCGTTCTTAAAAGTTATTGTTGTAAAGTGTTCGTATACACTGAAATTACATTATTGTCTGGTTACTATTTGTTTCAGTTAATGTTCACTGGTAGGCTAATAGTGTGACTCTACTTCATAGTTCGTTTGCTTGTAATGACTGTATTAATTTTTGTTATAAGTTCGAAAACTACCTTCTCACACTGTGTATCGAATTATTCTAAGTTCGATAAAATGCTAATTTCTCCCGTCACGGACTTCACTCTTCTCGTGTCCGAAATTTAGTTAGAACTCCTTGAGCGCGTTCTTGTCTCCTTCCTATATTTTTCTTACCAAATCTCCCACCAGACTTCTGATTCCAACGACGCCGTGTCCTTATTGGTTTCATGTTTTTCCCTCCAAGTCCAAATACTACCCATCTTTTCAAAGGCGTTCTCTGATAGGGCTTCTGGTTCCCCACCAGATTCTTCCCTTGCTTCGTATTTTGAGGTCGTTGTCATTTCCAGCTAACGCAGCAATAAATTGTATCTGTCGTTTTTTCTAAAGTCTTCAGTGACAACTCTGAGTTTCTCTTCCATTTTCATTGTTTCTCAACTTCGTCGCTCTGCCGTTATTATCTATTGTTGTTCAAGGGCCTCGCCTACCCTTCTTTGAAAGTTGTTTTTTTTTCTTTTAATTGCCAGGCAACACCCCATCCTTGAGTTTGTACGTACTCTCTGCGCTTTCGTTTCCAAGTAAGGTCAAAACCCTGTCATCGACCGCTGGAGTCCTTCAAATCAATCCACCCTTCGTCGCTTTCTCCTGACAGCTGGCGTACACATGTATGCTTGACCATTGTTAAGCCTTTTCTCCTTTAATGGCTCTGTACACATTGTATGTAGTTTCCAATGGAATCAATGTGTTTTCACAAAACTGGTGTTCTACGTACCGGGAGCAGTGAACTCTGTTCACAGGGTAGGCGTTGGAGCTGCCTATGAAATTTATGACCTGTCCGTCACTACAGCGTGCTTGCTCGTTCCCCTTTTGTCCCTTACAAAATATGTTTTTCACACATACACCCTTCGTTATTGCTTTCAGCGACATTCCTTACTGCTGATTATAAAATAAAACTTTTCGAAATTTTTTTTTTTTTTGTGTTATACTCTGTTCTTCCTTGTTACTCCTACTACTCTCCTAAGATATTTCATTTCTGCCGCCTGGATTTTGCTTTTTTGACTTTTGGATAGCACCCACGTCTCACAGCCGTATGTTAAAACCGGTCTATATACTGTTTTATACACACTCATTTTCGTTTTTCTTGATATCTCCTTCTTATTTATAAATCTATTGTTTAA
Organism: Magicicada septendecula; assembly: GCA_034769895.1. NCBI lineage: Eukaryota > Metazoa > Arthropoda > Insecta > Hemiptera > Cicadidae > Magicicada > Magicicada septendecula. The sequence continues at coordinate 36,101,559 of CM068370.1, read as the reverse complement.
TGAATAGTATACTTTTATTGCCTTTTCAATTCTTTCATTTAATGCAGCTTCTTGTTTCCCATTACTGTCTATTATAACCCCTACATATTTGAATTTGATGAAAAAAGTATTGTTCTTTAATATTTTTATTTCATTAACCATTTAAACAGTTTGCACACTCTGAAATAATTTAACAGGACCGTTGGTCCCTAAAATGATTAATAATAAAAAATTGAAAAAAAAAAATGTTTTACCACAATGTTTGGCTTCGCTGGCTATTAGATTAAGGTTTTTTTCTTACAAGGAGCGAAGAAGTGAAGTGAACCCAAGCGTTAGGGTGTCATGGACACAATCTCTGCGACCAGATTGAAAGCCATGACATTGACTACCTGAAACGCCAGCTTAGGAAACACATTGAACTCGTCGTTTATGAAAGGAAAACAAAGCCAGCTGACTCTCGGAATTCGTTTGATAAGTTAATAAACAGTTACATAATGTAACATAATAAATTTACTTGATAACCATCAGCAAGCCCAACAAACTGGTAACCGTTAATTTGTACTGGATGTAAATAAAATTAATTCACTACGTTAAATTCTACTGTTATAATATTGTGTTTACAATTGGCCCAACAACGATCGAGAATTGGCAAGGTTTTCGCCAATTCACTTCAGTACTGAGGTACAGACAGATGAGGATATCCTTACCTTAGAAAAGCACAGCAAGACAGAGACTTCTAAGGAGACTTAAAATGTAGAAGCGATAAATTAATACGGCATATGTTCGGCGAGAAAACGGCCTAGTGAAGAGAATAATGAAAGGAGAAGTCATAGATGGAAACCCCGGTATAAGGGATTATGAGACAGATTCCGTAATGAGATGTGAGTTCTGTACCTCAGTACTGGGGTACACCTTGCCAGTTACACGATCGGTTTTTCACACTGAAGGTGGCTCCGATGGTGGGAGCGAAACGTCTGTAAAAAATGTCAGCAGTAGACCACGGCCTAATAGACCGGCAGAAACTAATATCAACAATGTTGACGCTGGCCGTAAAAGACTTAGGAAGTCTTCTTCTTCTTCTTCACTTCATGTTTTAGGCATTCTGCCTGTTACGGTTCCCACCTTTTCCTTGGTCTACCTAAATTTCTTCTTCCTCTGGCTTTGTATTTTCTAGCTTTTACTGGAATCCTGTATTGTTGTATTCTTTCTAAATGTTCTTGCCAATTGTTTCTATTAAATTTTATCTTTTCATTTAAGTTGAATACCTGAAGTTCTTGTCAAATCGTTTTATTTCTTATTCTGTCTATTCGACTACAGCCCTTAACTCTTCTTAAGAATCTCATTTCCTGTGCCTGAATTCGATTTTCTTGTGCCTTTGTCGTTACCCATGTTTCGCTGCCATATATATAAGTGCGGGGGCAGCCATTGTTGTATAAAATTTCAACATTGTCTCTTTCCTGGCTTTATTTTTCAGGCATCGACTGACAGTTCCGCAAATACGGTTAAAAGTACTAATTTTTTGGTCAATATCTTTACTGTCATCGAAGGAAATATCACAACCTAGGTATTTAAAATGTTCTATTTGATCCAGTGTTTTATCGTTTGCTCTTATTGGCTCTTTTCCTGCAAATCCCATTATTTTTGTCTTAAGAATTGAAATTCTTAAATTGTATCCTTCGCTAATTTGCTGCAGTTTGTACAATCCCTTTTGCAATTCTTCCTCTTTTTTCCCAATTAGTGTGAGGTCATCAGCATATAAAATTAGGCCTACATTTAATATTGTGTCTTTGTCTAAATATATTCCCTCTTTATGTAATTCTTTCCAGTTTCGGATTATATCATCTATATAAATATTAAATAACGTGGGTGACAAACTGCAAGACTTAGGAAGTATTTACCTTAATCATTATTTCTGTTTTTTTTTTATGGAAAGCATATTTGTGTTATTCTACTATCCTTTATAGAGAAATATGTTTTGTTACCTTTGTTATAAATCTTTGGGACATTCATGCCATATTTTCTTCTCTCGGTACTGTGCTGATGACGACCATCGAAACGTTAATACATGCCGAAAAGAGTACTTTTATCGTCCATTTTATAGACCACGGCCGAGAACTCAAAAGTTTTAGTAGACAACATGATGTAGAAAATTACGGAAAATTCTTCATTATAAATGAGAAAGTGACCAGTGCTCACAAAGTCACAAAATACAAGCGTTTTTCCACTATCAATATTTATATTTACGATTTTTGAAAATAGTCAATATTCGCTTTTCCTAAAAACATTCGCTCCTGCTCATCCATGACACATTAAACTCGTCGCTTATGGAAGGAAAACAAAGCCAGCTGACTCTTGGAATTCGTTTGATAAGTTAATAAAAAGTCATAGTGTACACGTGTAAATTACTCGATAATGTAACATAATAAATTTACTTAATAACCATCAGCAAGCCCAACAAACTGGAACCGTTAATTTAAACTCGATGTAAATCAAATTAATTCACTATGTTAAATTCTACTGTTATAATGTTGTGTTGATAAAGTAATGATTTTATGTACTATTACGTGACGACGTATCATAATAAGCTTCGAGCCCACTGCGGTATTGCGAGTGTTTGCAACAGACCTCCCCTCCCCGCCTTTGCCTACGCATAACATACTAAGTGTAACGTGAGACAACGCTGCATAGCATGGGACGGGGAAGAGCTGTTACTATTGCGTAACCTCGAAGCTTATAATGGTAAGTCCCGTACTATAGTGATTTTGTTTAAGTGTAAAACTTTATGTACAATAATTACGTACTCGTCACAGTTTTTTACACTGAGTTTTTTAAACTTCTATTTTTATTAATTGTAAAACAACTGAAAAACATTTTGTAAAACAATTACATAAAAATATTGCAGTTAATGTATTTAGTTGATTATCATCATTAATATACTTAATGTTCTTGTATTAAGTACAGATGTTATTTAATTCACTTAATTTATAACTAAACAAGTTCTGCATTAAATTATTAAAACATTTATTTTTAAATACATTATTTTTTGCACTGTATTAGAAACAATTTTGCGAATTTCTCTAAGAAAAAATCTCTCTCTCTCTCTCTCTCTCTCTCTCTCTCTCTCTGCCTCTCTCTATTTATGCACCTAAGCATTCAAAGAATTTCGACGAAACCGAAACATCGAAGCATGATAATGTTTTTAGGCTTTTGAAACATATAATGTGGATTACGTTTGGTGGATTACGTAAATCTTTTCCAAACCACAGACGATCACAACAGACCATGTACAGTAAAACCAAATTTACTCTCACTAAAACGTTTGCTAAACTCAACGTCAGCAGCGAGATTATTTCTGTCTTGATGCGTTTACATATCAAATTTCTAGACTGTGGGGAATCGAAAGTGTGGAAGCGTCATGTTTTTCGATGACGTTACATTTTTGTGGAATGACCCCCGGCCTAAAAACATTATCATGTTAAAATGAGTAAATGTAGAGTTTACTAAAAAAAAATGCTAAGTCTTTCACGGCAGGCGTCAACATTGTTGAAATTGCTTTCTGCCGAGCTATTAGGCCGTGGTCTACTGCTTCTATTGGTAACAGCAGACGTTTCAGCCCCATCATCGGAGGCCATCTTCAGTGGAAAACGATCGAAAAATTGGCACGGTGTTCGCCAGTTGGCTGGGGTGAATTGGTGAACACCGTGTCATTTTGTCGATCTATGATTTAGATTGAAGATGGCCTCCGATGGTGGCGCCGAAACGTCTGTTATCAATTGAAGCAGTAGACCACGGCTTGATAGCTCGGCAGAAAGCAATTTCAACAATGTATATAGTTTACATCGTAGAAAATTCTTCATGAGTTTTAGAGACGATGTGACAGTGTCTTGCTGTCATACGAGGATTGTTCAATAGAAACACGTTTAGAGGCTGTAAAGCATTCTTTCTTCAAAGATTTTAAATGAAGTTAATATAATTAAATTACCTTAATCGGTCCACCTTAGTGACACTTGCTTCCGTCTTTAATGACGCGTTTCGGGATGAAATCCCATCTTCAGATACACAAAGTCAAAAACATAAATGTATACCACTATTTGTGGTTTGTCATAGGTTTAAAATATTTAAAATCTTTTAAATAAAATATATATAAAATAAAAACGTAACAATTGAATCGCTTGGAGCGCCCGCATGCATGCACGCTGTACTACGACTTCCTCACGACCTCCAAAAATGAAGTCTCCATTAACGTTAAGTCATGCGTCCCACTGTTGCACTAATCTGTAGATTCCCTGCTGGTAAAATTCTTGCGGCTGTTTGCGGAACCATTCACTAACAGCAAACACTACCCCAGAGTCCGATTTGAACCGCCGTCCTTTTAGTGATTTCTTTAATGGGCCAAAAACATGATAATCGCACGGGGACAAGTCGGGACTGTAAGGTGGATGTTGTATAAGACTTCCTACTTCATACGGCCTAGCAGATCTTGAATCGTTTGAGCTACATAGGGTCAAGCATTATCGTGCAGAAGAATGGCACCATTTGTGAGCTTCCAGGGACGTTTATTCTGATGCTGACCCGAAGCGTTGTAAGATGTCTGCAGACGCCCCTCAGCGGCCAAAAACTGAATAACGGCACGCAGATTATCTTTAGACAGATTTTCTATCATAGATGCCATTTTTCAAACCAGTCACAACGCTTAGAAAAAGCAAACTGCAAATATTTTTGACAGACGCGTCACTTCTACTTAAACAGACAATATAAACAAATGAATTCAGTTGCAATGGCGACGAAGTCACGGCTGCACAGATCAAACGTGTTTCTATTGAACAATCCTCGTATCAAATAAGTTCTACACTTCAGAAAGGTGCAGGCCTACACAAAGATCATAATAATCATTTTTATGTTGTAAGAACAGAGTAAATTATTTCATACAACTTTTGTAACCATTGCCTATACATCGGCAGAAGATGGCACAAAAATGAATGAAAAGCAATCTAAACGTACAATAATTTAGAAGCATTAGTTAAGCAGCTGCTAGTGTGGGCTATATTTTCTGTTTTAATACTAAGTGACGGAAAAAAAATTAATACGTACTTGGTTTGTTATAAAATGAGTTTATAATTTAAAACAAATTATTTTAAACAATCATTACTTCCTTCATTTAAGTTAAAAATTAAGTACCGCGAAATAGTAGCGACGATGTAAACATGTAAATTATTAAGCCTATAAAGTATATTATAAATTATAAACAAATTTAATAAATTTTAATTAGCGTTGAAACAAAAAACAAAGCTTAAACAAAATTAATGTAATTTTGAATTATTATACAATATAATTCTTTTCAAAACTGCAAGGCTACTTTTGTCGTCCATATCATCACAAAAGATAGGCGTACTATGTTTTTGGACTACATTTGTTAGTGATACTAATTTTTAATTAGTGAGAGTTATTTTTAATTTTAAAAATTTAGTAATCAATTTTTGCAGTAATTTTTAATTGTATAACTTTATAGTACTTAAAAATAGTAAAATATACGTCACAACATTTTAATTTTATATACACAAAGAAAAAATTTTAAATATTATTATTATTATTAGCGGGGGTCCTACAGTCTATGCCGCATTCCGCATTTCCATCACCATCTCTCCCTATCCTTCCAGTCATCATCTTCAATACCTCGATCTCTCATGCTTTTCCTATTTCCTATTCTCCATTGTGTCGTCAGTCTTCCTTTTCTTCTCCTGTTTTGTGGTGTGTAAGTCAATGCTTTCTTTGGCCATCGCTTCTCCTCCATCCTCATTACGTGACCGTACCATAGCAACTGTCTGGAATTATTCTTTCTGCTGTTGTAAATACGCGCCCTGTTTTCCTTCGTATATCTTCGTTCCTAACATGTTGCATTCTAGAAATATTACACGCTCTTCTTAATATTAACTTCCACAGTTTCTATCATCGTTTTCTCTTTATCTGAAAGTTGCCAGCATTTGCAACCGAAACATGCATTCGACACAGTGGAGAACAGGAAATAGGAAAATCATGAGAGATCGAGGTACTGAATATGATGATTGGAAGGATAGGGAGAGATGGGGCTCCACAAAAGTTGTGTAGATTGTCGGTTTAGTTTCAAGTTTCATTTTGTTCGACCAAAGCAACAAGTTTAGCAAATGAGTAACCTTTTTCCCCTGTTGTATCCTATTTTTGATGTTTTTTGTTGTTGTTCCATCTTCTGTTATAATGCTTTCGAAATATTTTAATTCGCTACACTTTCCGATTCCATGGATTGCAGATCCGGGTCTTCTTCTTGCATGTCTCCTATTTTCAGATATTCTGTTTTAGTAGTGTTTAAGTTTAGAACCCATTTCTCGTACTCCTCTTTCAATTTTCTAAACATATAGTCAAATTTTAAAATTTGCTTTATTATATTATATACATTTAGAATCGCCTTACTTCGTCGTTCTATAGACCGACGTTTTCCATTTGTGCTGCACGGTCCGTGACAACAACGGGGATCACTAAAACTACTTACTTACCGTGATTTCGAATTAATTATTTATTTCCAAATTAATACTAGTTACTTGAAGGAATTGTTGTCTCTGTTGATTACTTGAGGTTTAGATTATCCGTCTGAATGTATTTTTGATAAACTAATTGACTTAAAAGACTATGATTTTGTTTAAAAGTATTCACTCGAAAATAAATCTAATCATAAGTAGACTCTTTTTTGTAACAATAAAAGTTTTTTTTTTTATAAAAATTAAAATAAACATTAATAAATTAATAATATTTAGTTTGTTCTTCTGGACATAGAAGAACTCCAGATTGCTTAAGAAGACATTGAAGAATACTTGGTACTCAACAAGAAATTAAAAAATGCCCACGATTTTCAGGAAAAAACGAAGAAGAGGACAGGTGCCATCTGGACTGACGAAAGGAGGGAGAGACATCGATCAAGAATGAAGGAGATGTGAGAGAGGAGGAAGAGAGAGGAGGAAGAGAGAGGAGAAGAAGGGAGGAACCAGTTGAACCAAACGTAGTCCACAGTGGCTCATACGCAAAAAAAATAACAATATTTATAAACATTAATTTTAAATTTATACAGTGAACTTAATTTAAATGTTTTATATGTATATAATAAAATTTTTACTCTTTCAAATTTAATGAAACACGAATAATACTTACTTATTTGGTAAATTGTAAAAAGTATTTACTGTTTGCTGCGAATTTTTATCAATATTTCTTTAATTTGAATGACTGTTAAATAGTTTCGTGAACTTAGATTTGACTGAACTAAAGATGATTTGACATTTGTTTTCACTGCTCATTTTGTATTACTATGACCATTCTATGTAAAATTATCTATACGTTGTAAAAGAAGCCTTCATTCGTTCCTTCGTTGGGAGGATCGCGATCCGACTTGAAAAGGTTGAAAACCATCCCATGAGTACAAACCTAATTATAATTTATTATAATAATAAATTTCTTCTGTTAGTGTAAATATATAATTTTATTGGTATAATGAACACGTTTAAGTTCAGAATATTATTTTATTTGGATGACTAGACAATGAAAACATTAAACTAATAAAGATATACAAAATGGCCACAAAGTTAACATCAAGAAAAATATTAATATTAATTAACACAATAACAATAATATAATAATTGAAAACAAATTCAAATAGAAATGAAATAAGATAATTAATTTACAGTTTTAAATATTATTAAAAATAGTTGTTATAAATCAAAACATAAACAAAAGTTAACAAAGCCGATCTTCAAATATCTGTGGTGAAAGAAGGCAACATCAAGTTGGATTAAAGAAGTCCAAAAAGATTTATATAAAAATAATACAAACGCAGAAGAAGTAATTGAGAAAGAAATTTTTCGGGCATAAGTGTTAAAAATGGAAGGAGCCCAAGGTAAGGGAGAGAAAAACGCAGGTTCAAAGTGGACTGAAGACAGGAAGAAGAGACATAGCGAAAATATGAAAGAATATTGGAGAAAAAGAAAAGAACAAGGAATAAAGAATTGAAATTGGCATGTGGTCCTCAGATGGCCGCTACAAAAAAAAACATAAACACTGAAAATACCTAATAAAACAGCTGATTACACTAACAAACATTACGACACTAGAAAAATTTTAATAGAGATACAAATCGATTGTTCTTTAATATACATATTTCTTTGTCTCTGATGACATACATCTACTCTGTAATCATACCTGAGACAAAATAATATGTTTATACTTTTAGAGGTTTATTATTGTAACAAATTAAACTAATTAAGGCATCAATGTTAATAAAACGAAGCTAATGATTGTATCTAAGTTCACAAACTGCACCCTTAATATAAACCAAAGGCCAGTTGAACGTGTAAGCCAATTTACATATCTTGGTACTATAGTCAATGAACAATGGGACCACTCTCAATAAATAAAGAGCAGAATTGAAAAGGCAAGAGCAGTGTATACTAGAATGAGCAGTTTATTCAAACGTCACGATTTAACAAAAACACAGAGACTTCTACGCTGCTACGTATTCTCGGTCCTCTTCTGCGGTGTAGAATCTTGGACTTTGAGTGTATCCACAACTAAGGAATTGGAATCTTTCGAAATGTGCCTGTACCGTAGAATACTGAGCATTTCATGGACAGCACATATAAGTAATGTTGAAATTCTTAGAAAGATGGAGAAAGATAGGGAAGTTATTAACATCGGCGAAGATAAGAAAGCTTCAGTATCTGGGACTTCTCATGAGAAATGAACAAAGATTTTACTTAGTACAGTGCATACTACAGGGAAAAGTACTTGAAAAGAGAGGAGTTGGGCGACCGAGAATATCATGGCTGAGAAATTTAAGGACCTGGTTGGACATGAATACAGTTGACCATAAAAAATAGTCTTTATGATATCCAACATCCGAAACGGATAGGAACTATCAGAAGAAGGAGGATGTGTGTGTGTGTTACAACAATTATGGAAACCTTGAGCTTACCTTGTATTATCCGTATTCACCTGTACAAGGTTGGATTAGGATAAAGATACGTCCGGATAACCGGATAATTGTAAGAGTTTATTGTCGCGTTCTGGGTGTCATTCTTTCATGTTTGATGAATGAGTTTTGATTTCAGTAAAATTGAAAACCATGAAATACAATGCAAACAGAAAATACTACAAATTTATAGGAATTACAAAATATCTGGCCTACAAAAATATCCAGAGAACAGTGATTTAATCAGTACAACACTTGGAATATTAAAAGTTATTCATAAACCTTTTGTTACGAGGTTACGAGGAAATTATCTATTAAAGAAATCGGGATGCAGAAAAGTATACAAAAATGATAAAAATTTATTTTAAGGAAAGATTTTTCCACACTCAATTCAGTACTGAAACGTGCCTTAAAACTGTCAAAATAAAATCAACAATCGGACCCGTTTTGGTGCTGATTTTTGTACACGAGTTGGGAGGTCACTTAATCGGTTCAAACAAAGTATCATATAATACATTTACCTAGGTATGACGCTGGATACAAAGCTTAAATGGAAAGAGTATGTAAAAGAAGAAGGAAGAGCTCAACATAAAATACAGAAAAATATTCTGGCTGTTCGGGAGAAATCGCAACTAACAGTTGAAAACAAACTGCTGTTTACAAACAAGTTCTGAAGCCTGTGTGGACTTACGGCTGCGGAGCTGTACAAAGAAAACAAACTTAGAAAAGATACAAACCTTTCAGAACTAAGTACTCAGAAGTATAGTGAATGCCCCTTAGTATATAAAGAACGACAACCTACATAGAGACCTCAGTGTAGAATATGTCGGCGAAATAATAACAAAATATGATCAAACATGACAAACATGATCAGAGGATTCATATCCACGATAACCCAATAATGCGACACGTGGTGGAAGAAGCTCCACACGTCCTGAGGCGACTCAAAAGACAGAAGCCACATGATCTGGTATCGCAGTAGAAAGCAATTAATATGTATAGAACCATAAAACTCGACGTGAGAGAAATATAGAATAATCTTGGGATTAGCCACTGAGCTTCACCCCATCACCCGTGAAGGAAAGATGAAGGAGAAGCTGCTGGATGAGCTTGCTCAGTTGTCGCATTATGGGAGGTGTTTTTAGTGAGATAGAGTCCCACACTACTAGGAATTACGGTGTCTTATTTACCATTGTCCTTATTACTTACCACGTTTTCAACATTCGTTACCGAATTGTGCAAATAGGTAAATGTAGGATTAATTTTATGTACACTACAGGAAATGGCTACACTTTACTAAACCCATCGCTTTAATCAACATCTGGTGTTAGAAACTGTGAGGAAGAGTCATGAGTAATATATACAGGAGCATAGAACGCAGAAAAACTAAGCCTAAACTAGAAGCGTGGACTAAAACTAATCATAGGAGCATAGGAAACAAATGCCTGAGGAGAATGTAGCCGACAGTATTGAGAATAATAATTTTAACCACACGAGATTTAAATTTGATAATGAAGAAATTTTTTATAATATAATTAAGAAGTAAAAGGTAGAGGACGGGTAGATAACATTAAGATGGATAGATCCATAAATTGCATATATGGATGTTTTTGAAATAAGGGTGAGTGACCGCGCCCAAAAGGGTGAATGAGAAAGGCTTTACGACGTTAGGTTTTGAAAATAATGTATACTCTCTCTCTCTCTCTCTCTCTCTCTCTCTCTCTCTCTCTCTCTCTCTCTCTCTCTCTCTCTCTCTCTCACTCACACACACACACACACACACACACACACACACACACACACACACACACACACACACAACACACTTACACACGGAATGTGCTAGAAAAATATGTAACTGTTCAGACGGGGATGACAGGGCTCGGAGGTTGGGAAGGGACATTTGAATTATAGCTTGTTTGCGGAGGTGTGTGTTGTCAGTGGGGCGGGTGGTAGTGTGAAGAGTTAGTTTTATTTTGTTGTTGTTATTTCCGATCTTGAAAGCTTGAAAGCGCTAATCGGAATAATTTTTCTATAGTGGTGTGTAACAGTGATAATTCTGTTTGTGATTATAACCACTGACACAACTTTCTTAATTAAACTTCTGAGAAGAAATTTGATTTGTGTTTGTTTTTACTTCCATATTCCTTAAGGAATGGAAGTATGGTGATGGCAAAAAAAGTCGTGTTCGAGATTATTGCAGATTCTGATTCTACTACACTCAAAACATGAAAAAAAGTCGTTTTCCGTAAAGTGTCTGTGTGTGTGTGTCTGTCTGTGTGTGTGTGTGTGTCTGTGTGTCTGTAGATTTTTTTTCTATGGCAAACGATAACTGCCGCAAATTCAAACAGAATCAAATAATTTTTTGCATACAGCCCTGATTTGTAGAGTACTCACGACCTATTGTTTTTGGTGAAGATCGGTTGAGGGAAAGGGGTAGTTTACCTGCAACGGTTTTTTTTTTTATCAAGGGAAATTTTTTTTTTTGGCAAACGATAACAGCCGCAAATTCAAACAGAACCAAATAATGTTTCGCATACAGCTCTGAATTGTAGAGTTCTCAAGACCTATTGTTTTTGGTGAAGATCGGTTAAGGGAAAGGGGTAGTTTACCTGTAACGTTTTATGTTTTAACAAGGGTATTTCATATGGCAAACGATAACAGCCGCAAATTCAAACAGAATCAAAAGATTATTTGCATACAGCCCTAAATTGTAGAGTTCTCAAGAGCTATTGTTTTTGGTGAAGATCGGTTACAGGAAAGGGGTAGTTTACCTACAACGTTTTTTTAACAAGGGTATTTTCTATGGCAAACGATAACAGCCGCAAATTCAAACAGAATCAAATAATTTTCTGCATACAGCCCTGATTTGTAGAGTACTCAAGACCTATTGTTTTGGTGAAGATCGGTTGAGGGAAAGGGGTAGTTTACCTGCAACGTTTTTTATCAAGCGTATTTTCTATGGCAAACGATAACAGCCGCAAATTCAAACAGAATCAAATAATGTTTTGCATACGTCCCTGAATTGTAGAGGTCTCAAGGACTTCCGATTTTGGTGAAGATCGGTTAAGGGGAAGGGGTAGTTTACCTGCAACCTTTTACGTTTTAACAAGAGTAAAGTACTTGAAAATTTATTTAAACTTTTTGAAACAATGGTAATTGTTAAAAATAAAATAATTTTGTTGCCAGGCAATAAAATTAAAATTTTTTCATTTTAATGTAATATAATATTTTTCATTTAATACGGCAATAAAAAGGCAGGTAAGACACAAACACACACACACACACACACACACACACACACACACACAATTCACGTTATTTCTGGCCTCACTCATGTTTATTTTTTTACGTTTGCACGCTTTTTAAATGGAAAGTGCCGAAACCCACACCAGCATAACGCGTGCAAGCCGAAAAAATGGACATCAATTTGCTTACTGGCGAAGCTAGTAGTTAATGAATGGGTAGGCAAAAATCTTATCTTAAATTTTTTTAAGGAATCACTAAAAGGACGGTGGGTCAAATCGGACGCTGAGGTAGAGTTTGCTGTAACCGAATGGTTCCACAAACAGCCGTAAGAATTTTACTAGCAGGGAATCTACAGGTTAGCGCAACAGCGGAACTCATGTCTTAATGTTATTGGAGACTTCTTTTAAAATCGTTGAATAAAAAATGCTTTACAGCTCTATACGTGTGTCTATTGAACAATCCTTGTATTAGTCATACACAATAATACAACTGATTGAACTTCAAATTTTTAAACTTGATTAGTTTCTATATATATGTTTAATGTTACAAATAATTCAAATAACAATCTTGATCATCTGTTAGTTCAGCGGAATAACAGTGACACTTTTAATAACCGCATAAAATAAACACTTAGAAACAACACAGGCGCTTTAACTTAACTGTTTGGACCACAGAAGTGAGGCATGCCATTTGTATGAGTATAGCTACATATAGTTGTGATGTAAAAGTATTCATCATTTTTTTATTGCTAAAAATGGTTAACAATTATTATAATAATCTCATTTATTTGCAAATATTATACAAGATTTAGTTGAATGTGAAAGTGTTGATTTTATGTTGAATATTGCTATAACTGATAACATTAGGTAAATTATTTTATATTATTAATAATAATTTTTTAAATTTATTTATTTGTAAGGTCGCACGGTAATTAGCGACCACAAAATTTATAAAAATGAATTTGTACAGATTCTTATACACATGCAGTAACATATATTAAACTAGATGGTGCTTAGTGAAGACAAACATTACTACAAAATATACAGGAACTGGTAGGATTTAAAAACCACATTAAATATTTAATTGTTACATTAATAACAATCGTTATCTATAATATAACGCGGTAGGTATGTGTCAGTCATCGGTATAGGAGACCAGAATTAATTACCATAGTAACAAGTAAATAAACAAAAGCTATTTAGCGGCATCGGAACTGTACATTTTCCCATTCCTACAGTACATTTTCGATGTTTTATATAATATGCGATTGTATCGATATATTACGATGTAGACAAGAAGACGTGTGGGCTACTAACTGTAAATTGTCCTATTACTTAATGCAAAGCGAAAGTACTTGTTGTTTTCATTTGTGAGGTTAGGTGACAACGGTTTTTGATTTAACAGGCACTTTACAAATAGCCTATCTTCAAAGGCTTTATAAACGGGTACTTTTAAATCTCCAAAGGCTGTTGCAACAACATAATAAGTGTTGAAAATTTGGAGAGAATTTGATTAATGAGTACAAAATTGTTATACGAGCTGACAGAACGACATATATACATAGACAATCAAAATTATATTAAAATACTTATTAAAAGTCAAATATTCGCGTGCGAAGCCGCGGGTAACAGCTAGTTACTATATGTTAGTTGTAATCATTGATGTGATTTAAGGTTAAAAAGGATTATTTCAGTTGTGGTTAATTTTGAAATTTTAAGGATCTTTAATTTTGTAGTATATGTAAAAATTTACTATAGTCTATAAGGTTTTAGTGCATGCACAATAAATATATGACACAATTGTTGGTGATAAGAGCTAATTGGATTTATGAAATATTGTCTTTCGTTGAATTAAATATATAGCAATGACATTAACGGACCTTAACTTGTCACTGCTCACAGTATGTGGTGAGCAGGCAATTCCTAGTGCTGTGAATGTAATGATCATTGTAAACTTTAATAATGGGAACAAAGATGTTATAAAAATAGAGGAAACTGACAAAATGTACAAACACGAAACACCACAAGAAATAATTCGAGGGAGTGTGAGTAGGAAGGAAAGCGATCAGAGAATGGTATTGTGCGCATCTTAGCACAACACCACGCTTTTCCATTTTAACTTGGTGTAATTGAATCTTTACTTGCAAGGTAGGCCTATGTAAAAGAGATTTACTCATATAGATTAATGCGAATCAGGCCACAATATATAAATTACGTAAAATTTCTCGACCTTATTCACAACACATCGATTCTCTGTTACTTATCGATTCTCTACCTTCAATCACTGATCATATAGGCCTTTTTTTAATCGCATGTTATCAAACTAAAGTCGAAAAGTTACCAAAGTCAAGAAATTGTTGTACGGGCCTGCTGGGAATTATCAGAACTATATAAATATAAAACATAAGCAAATCTTATGATATGACAACCGATTGTCATATGCCGACAAAGGTGCCCAAAAGAGGTGCAATCCCCCCAAGTATTCCGAAATCCCCCTCCAAAATTTGATTTTGTGTGTAAGGAGGGATCACATTATGGGGGTATGGAATAACGCCCAGTTAACGGTGGAACTTGGGGCTTTATTCAAAATTTTTTGAAAAACTGAAGCCATTTAAGAAATTATTGGAATGAAAAAGCTAATGTTATTCTTTTATCAATGCCAAAAGGTTTTCTAGTATGCCTAATCATTATTCCTCTGTAAGTAACTCGTTGAGTTTACTGCAGGTCTCCTATGTAATATCTTCAAATGACTGCACTGCAAGTAGGTTTATTTTAACCTGACGCGCGTTTCACAGAAATTATTCTGTATCTTCAGAGGTTTGTTTGAATTGTAATTGAATATTACGCTTACAATATGTAATAAGCGAAATATTCAATTACAATTCGAACAGACCTCTGAAGATACAGAATAATTTCTGTGAAACGCGCGTCAGGTGAAAATAAACCTACTTGCAGTGTAGTCACTTGAAGATATTATATCCCTAATCAATAACTAAGTTATGAGAAATGTAAATGCCTAGTCAAACCTGGCCTCACATAATTAGTAGTACATTAGATCTAATCAAGATAAT
The DNA here is from genome assembly GCA_034769895.1 of Magicicada septendecula. NCBI lineage: Eukaryota > Metazoa > Arthropoda > Insecta > Hemiptera > Cicadidae > Magicicada > Magicicada septendecula. Next base: position 36,086,275 of record CM068370.1, on the reverse strand, counting down.
CTAACTTGATTTTGTAATTACATTGAAAAATTACAAATATCGCCTTGAAAAATTTCCCCCCTCAAAAAATAAAAAAAAATCCACTAGTATGACTTGCACCATGCTGTGAGCACCCCTGTACGCCGAAACTATCTATAAAACCGCCATTGCGCTAGCCACTGGAGAGAATACAACACCACGCACGCGTTCGTGCGTGCGCACACACACACACACACACACACGTATACCCTATTTTTTATATGTAATACACACATTTGTGTGTTCCTTGAGTTACTTTCATTTGATTTTCACGAAAGAAGAGTGTATGTGATACTGCACTGTATGTCCATTAGGATTTAATTGGATATTATATTACTGGGATCATTTAACTAAAACCTGTATATACATATGTTTGTGTGTGTGTGTGTATGTGTGTGTTTTGTTGTTATTATAAGTATTATTAACATATCAGAACATATTTTAAGGAATAAACTAGGCGGCACTAGTGATGCCGAAAAGTGAGAAAAAAGGAAAGAAATCAGCAAATCACGAAGGCGCGTTTGCATTTCCGTATATTGGCTTTCAGCATTGTCTTGTAAGGTGTGTGAATTGGGCGCTTATTTTTTGCTGCGAGTGTACATCGGCCCAAGCCCGATATTTTGTTACTAGCATACGATTTCCTTTTTCTTTCTTAACCAACTTATTTACTTGTAAAGCAATTTAATATTAAATGTTTATGCATTTTCCATTAAAAAAAATCACTTAAAACGAAGCTCAGTGTGTGTGTGTGTGTGTGTGTGTGTGTGTGTGTGTCTAATTACAGTACTTTATATATTTTTAAGTAGACCAGTGATAAAGGCTTTGAATTTGTGACAGGCCTCCATGTAGTAGTAATGTGCACATCACAGTGTAATGTACTTATTGAATATTACATAATTAATTATAATGAATCCGTTTCAGTGTTTGTGGTGTTCTTTTTAATTTTCCTAATGTCTAAAGCATTGTGTCTATTTTTACAGTTAATTTCACGAGTAAAGAATGAACATGATCATGGTCAAGTTAAATTCAAATTACATAATTTTCAATACTATATAAAAATCATATGTATATATATAATTATGCATTAGTTGGTTCAGTGCCGTCTAGTGCAAATTTCTTAAAATTTGCTCTGTAACAAACATTAAGAAGTTATTATGTCAAGAAGTAACATGTTACAAGTTGTTTCTTACTTACTTTTAGTTATGACGGGTATAGGTTACTTTGGATTTATTTGCGAATAACATCCGAAAACGTTCCAACATAGTGGGACACAACTTATATTATAACGCAATCAGTCACGAATTACTTAATACGACAAGAAAACAGTTTGTACAACTTTTAAAATTAAGTATAAACACACACACACACACACACACACACACACACACACACACACACACACACACACACACACACATACGTAGTACTTGCATATAAAACACATAAACATAGTAACGTAGACATGTTACAACATATTACATAGAACACACGCACGCACGCGCACACACAAACATCATGTATTTTTGTTTAATGTAATGATTTACGTTCAGTAATTACTTCAAGGCGCTGTACACAAGTACATATTCCTAATTGCGGTATAAAGGTTACTTGCAAACCTGCTGCAATAGGCCTAATTGTTGAAAGTCATATTCATTTTCTGTCACAAGTATTTTAAATCGCAATTGTTGTTTATTATAAACTCATAGAGTTGTTGTACTTTTGTAAGTATCAATATATTATTTGCATATACAAGTGAAAATAATTTACCTTATTTCAAATCCGTCCTGTGACTTCGTTGCGTTGTTTTTGTTGTTACGCGTTTCGGGAACTATGTCCCATCATCAGGCGTATCACTCGGGAAGAGATCGTCAAATATTAAAATTCATAAAAGTACATTATTTAAACACACGTGTTCGACTCGGTGCGCACCGTGCAACGTTCGGTCGGATACCGAGTATCCATTAATTTATCCATGTAAAATTGTATAAATTAATTTCTGTGATATTATAATTTTCTCGTTGACTTATAATAAAACATTATCGTTGTCTTTAAAGAAAACATTTGATGATGTAAAACAAATTATCTCAACTCCTTCACATATACAAATATACACACATACGCACGCGCGCACGTGCGCCCACACACTCACATACACAAACACCCCACTCAAATAATTGTTCTGCTGTGATTGACATTTCTTTTGTACCGATTCATACACAGGGCCTGATGATGACAATAAACATTGTCGAAACGTCGACACAAATAAGTTAAAATTTGTGTTATATTTTTTGACCGATCCTCACAAACTCTTCATCGGAAAAAAATTGTTTTTAATAATTATCAATATTAAAATTTAATCAAATAAATATCAAAAAATGAATATTAGGGACAATCTTAATATTTACAAACACAATAACAATAATTTACTAATTGAAGAACAAACTCAAATAAAAATAAAACAAGATGATCTATTTAGATTACAAATTTAGTAAAACAAATAAGAAATAAACATAAAATATTTCCAATATAACCGTCAAAACAGCTCATTAAGTAAATAAACAATTAACACAATCGATAATTTAAATCGAAACAAATTCAGTTATTCGTTAGTTTTTATATTCAAATCGAATCAATTCAATTATTTGTTAATTCATCTGAAGCAATCAGCAAAACGTACGCCAGGTCAATTAAAACAATAAAATCTAAGATCAAGTACTTGTAGAAGTAATTATAATTTGATAATATTTAATTGAGAGTATCAATGGTTGTTGTATATACAAAACTGAATGGTAAGATTGCAACAAATGTTACATTTGACAAACAAAAAACAACTGAAAAAACGTTATTTTGAACATCAAAACGCATACGAAAAAACAGAAATATGTAAATATAATTTGGCCACACATACAATAAACACAGGACATGAATTCCCATACATAACCAATATGACACTCATAAAACACATACCACACAAAGGCACCATAATGAACATATGGGAAAATTTAGAAATATACAAACACAAAACAAACTAATAACTGAACAAATACAAATCAATACAAAACATGACACAATTTTTGCAAGCACTCAACATCGAAAATACATAAAAAGCTAATATGTATACACCACAATCACACACAATAATAACAAAAAACCAACAGGAAACCATAACAACAACCTACCAAAACACAAGTACTCCACAAGATTCAAAATTAAGAAATAAGAAGGGTGAGGGTGGGAACAATAAGTTTCCCGAAACAGGTTCCACATAAGGGAAAAAACATCTTGAGGTAAAGTAATTATAAATATTAAACATAAACTGTAGCAAAAAGTGTTTGCACACACACACACACACACACATATATTATTTATAGACCGTGTTAGTTATGGTTTCAATTGACAACGAGTTTCGGTCTAATAAAAATACAGGTTTTATGCGATGTTTCGAGATTTATTTTATCTCGTATTCATGCCTACAACATAAAATATGAAGTAATATAATTGTATTGAGAGTTAATTACAATATATAAGTTGAATGGTATTAGCAGTGGCGTTTTTTTTTTTTGTCTGTGACTCAACAAACAATATATGTAAGTACTATTACTTATTATATACAAAACAACGCCACTGTTAATACCATACAACTTAGGCCTATATATTATAATTATAACTCTCATTACAATTATATTACTTTAAATTTTATGTTGTAGGCATGAATATAAGATAAAATAAATCTCGAAATGTCGCATAAAAACTGCGTTTTTATTAGACCGAAACTCGATATCAACTTGAAACTTGTGTGTGTGTGTGTGTGTGTGTGTGTGTGTGTGTGTGTGTGTGTGTGTGTGTGTGTGTGTGTGCCCTGTAATGTACTTGCTATACATACGTATATAATACACTAATGAAGATACCAATTATTATTGTGACATAGTAACTTCGAGAATCATTGACATAAGAGTTACAGCATACATACACGCCCGGGCGTGTGGCCGCTTATATAATCCCTGTTGCAGTTTTCTAAATGTAGATCGATTTAAAAAAATGTACCTTATTTTTTTCCGGAAATTGTCTTCACTCACACGCCATGTATAAATATTTTAGCACCCGTCATTTATAATAATAAAATATTTATTTTATGATAATCAAATTTAATACAAAACTACAATTAATATTAAAATAAATAGTTACTAATTAAAATGACGTTTTAATAATATTAGTTTATAATCGTTTGTTATTGGCAACACATTTATTTAATAGTTTTTTGTAATATCGAGTAATGTCTAGTGCTATTTAAAATAAAACAATTAAAATAACGAACAGATTAACACTGTTGCACACCACTATAGAAAAATTATTCCGATTAGCGCTTCACAGCTAATTATCTGATCGGCAATGACAATAATGCAACTAGACAACTCTTTATACCCTCACTTACCCTACAGGGGTATAAAGAAGTACAAAAAGTATAAAGAGGGTATAAGTAAGTTGTCTAGTTGCAATATTGTTGTTTCCGATCTGACGATAAGCTGTGAAGCTCGAAAGCGCTAATCGGAATCATCTTTCTTTAGTGGTGTGCAACAGTGTTTTTTCTGTTTGTGATTATAACCACTAACACAACTTCATTAATTAAACCATTAAAATTACAACAAACTTACGTGTAGCATTGACGGAGAGTGCAGCTTCGCTCCTACCCACGCACAGTGTTATAAAAACCAACAACGACAGTATTCTCTCGACGAAAAATAAACTTTTCATTTTTTTTTTGTGTAAAAATAAAAATCAACAGTTTCTGAGTGCTATACTGTAGAGATTGCCGAAACCAAAGTGTACAGTTTTTTATTTTTTCAAAACCGAAAAACTGGTACAGTGAGGAAGTACTGAGCACGAGAGCGGCGTCCAGTGGTACGTAGTAGTGAGAAGAGGAAATTATCGACACAAAAGGAGACGAATCATAATGTGTAAGGCGAGGTAAGGAGCCGGGCGCGAGGCTGCGAGGTGCCGAGCTAACGTGCCAACACTGCCGAGAAGAGAAAGCAGACACGCGACGGCGGAGTCCGGTTGTATGAGTCTATTTGAATAATGTAACTCGGCGGCATGGTTACATAACGCCCAGAGCCCCCGGGCGGGGGGTGACGCGCCCCGCCGCTCATCACAACCGTATTACACTAAAGGCATACGGTTTTGTTCTTCTCTCGTCACTCTTTTTTTTTTTGGTGTTGATTGACTGCTTCTGTTCGTTAACAACCGAGGTCTTCCGTCCGCGTCCTGTGTTTTCTCGTTTCCTCCGACACGCGGTTGCACACAAACTTCTGTACGGTTCTTCGCGGCTAGTATCTCCCAAACGTGTTGGTTTCAGTCGACGTATAAGCCGGGCTGTCCCCCGCCGTGGTATACGGATGTTAAGTACACACGTTTCGGCCTCGGCGTCGAATGCCATCTTCAGTGCAAAATTGTTTTGGAAGTTTTTCGACAATTAACCCCCCAGCACTGAGGTAGACTACAGTCTTCCTCCAAGCTTTCGCACTGAAGTTGGCCTGCCTCCCCGACAGCGATGTACTTAGCATCCGTAGAGCACGGCGCGGGGGACAGCCCGGATAATGATACTGTGAATAATGCTGACGCCGGTCTTAATACCCTAAGACCAAGTATTAAGACCAAGCCTTAATAAGATCAAGTACTAGTTTTATAGTAAAAGATACTTGACCCTTCTTTTTATTGTTTTCTATAACGTCTTCATGGGGTAGGGCGTATCGTATGTTCCTTTGACAAAAGCATCTTAATGATCAACAATTAACTGTCTCTACTACTACTACTACTACTACTACTAATATTCTGTATTTGAGTTGACCTATACAAATTGGCGTTTCCCCGCATCCCAGCTTCCATTTTTTGCCCGTCTCATCAGTCTTCTTCTCCTCCTTTCACTCCTCCTTCCACTCCTCCTCTTTCTTCTTCTTCTTCTTCTTCTTCTTCTTCTTCTTCTTCTTCTTCTTCTTCTTCTTCTTCTTCTTCTTCTTCTCCTTCTTCTTCTTCTTCTTCTTCTTCTCCTTCTTCTTCTTCTTCTTCTTCTTCTTCTTCTTCTTCTTCTTCTAATTCTTCTCTTCCTCCTCCTCTTCGTTCTTCTTCTCCTTTCTATTTTCCTTCAAAAATAAATTGCATTAGTGACAACAAAATAAATAGCCAATAAAATTAATAGTAATTTAAATCATAATAAACGTCTGAAGCTTTGACCTCATACCTCGTATCACTGAAACACACATTTTGGAACACATACCCTTTCTTTAAATGTGAAGGTGTTCTGACTACTTAACAAATGCAGCAGTTAGACAGAAATATGTCTCTTGCCTATGGAAAACAGGAAAAATCATGATGATACAAAAGGTTGGCAAACCATCATATGCAGTTATGTAATTATGATCTATGATATATCTATAGATCTATGATGTAGATGTATATCGTTATTAATGCAGAGAAAGCATGTTGTACAGAGTCATTAGTTTTTACATCAGTTATTGACAAAACATTGTATGGAATTCATACATTCAGATAGATTGCTGGGAATATGAGAATACAAAAAATAATGACTACTCTTAACTGAAAGATGTGAAAGCAAGTGTCCGTCAAGGAAGCGTCTGTAGTCTTCTTTTGTACATAACGTAAACAGTGATTATCCACCCAAATTTTAAATACGACTGTTACTACATTTCTTGACAATGCTGCGCCACTCGAGAAGTGTGCTAACGGCGCGATATATACGCAACTCGTACACATACGCACGCGCGCGGGAGGGCGCGAGTGTGTTTATATATAGAGCCAGTAGTGTTCATAAACGGAACGATCAATAACAGGAATAGCGTTACAAATGAACTTAAAAATATGTTATTTATTTTCACGGAAGTTTTAATAACAACAGGCCTACTTGGTGGACAAGCTTTATTGATATGAACGCAAAATTTTTCGTCCATACAATGATATAAATCGTCGCATAAAGATGAAACATAACAGAATGGGCGAAATATTTTGAGTTTATAATAGTATCAATAAAAAGTGGTTGTAACCTGAAAATGTGTTCTTCTTATCGTTTCATCATCATCATCATCTGCAAGGACGGTTTGTTACGGTCTCAAAGTCTAGAGCTGTTCATTCCAGCGCTTCCTCGGACGTCCCACATCTCTCCGTCACTTCGGCTTATAGTTCCATAGTTGTTTGGGGATGCGGCAGTCATCCATTTGGCAAAGATGTTCCCACCAATTTAATCAATACTGGCGATCCTGTCGAATATACTCATAATCTTGCACTCATACTAATAAAGCTTGTCCACCAAATAGGCCTGTTGTTATTAAAACTATTGAAATCAAGTATACCCTCCCACGTGCCTGAGAAATGTCATTTTAGCCTAGCCGCTTGGATGCGACTGGTCTGGCCTTTTGTTAAAGTCCAATTCTCAGACCCATAAAGAAGTGTGGGAAGGGCCATCACCTTGTAGAATTTTAGGAGTCTTTCTTTACTTGCTGACTTAAGGGTTCGCCTAATGGTCCCGCACATAAGGTTAAACTTATACAACTTATTCGTTTCATTTATTTTAAATAAGCGTGATTTTAAGTTGTAATCTTGTTACATTGTCTCTACGTCGGTAGCAGGCCATATCTAAAAATCACCATTATACCCTTGCGGGAAGGCCGCGGCCTAATTGCGGTCTACAAGTTGGCTCCCTCTTTATCTCTGTCTCTCTCTCTCTCTCTCTCTCTCTCTCTCTCTCTCTCTCTCTCTTTCTCCTTCTCTTTCTCCTTCTCTTTCTCTCTAGATATATTGCAAATGCTATTGAATCGTATTTAGTTTAAGGTATTTACAATAATTAGCATAATTATTAGTTATCAGAGTAATTATTAACTCTGTCAAAATACTCTTAATTTGAACTTTGAGCTCCAATATCTTCTGTATTGTAATTGCAAATTATAGTGGTAAGTTGCAGTATGCCAAGGAAAACACGAAAATGTAATTATTGTATTTCATGTTTTAACACGACGCAAATTCAGTTTTGTATTCTATACTGAATCGTTATTACAATTCTTTATGTTAAGAAATTCTAACAGATCGATGATTCCAATTGCTTCCAAGCAGTTCAACTTATCGACTGTACAGTGAGCGCGTTCTAGTGTATCCCTCATCACGTTTCACTCTGAGATGCCCACCCAGAGCTCCCAACAAAATTAATGTACAAGTTACACTACAGCTTATGTAACTTGTGTGTCTCGTCGTGTCTGCGTGTAGTTGAGAGGCACACAAAAATGCATTACAACCGTCTCTTATCGTGACAAGGAAATGTGGTCAACTTTCCAGTATTTAAAACAACATTATAGTCTACGAGAGTTGTATTTTTATGAAGCAGTGGGCTGAAGCATAGACGAAGCTGCGTTCAGACCTCAAGATCAGATTCATCATTTGATCAACAACTTGAAAATTATACCTACGACATCTCTCCGATAGACCAGCATTGAGGGCCATGCAGGAATAGGAAACGATTCCTCATCATCAGCATCATCAACAAGGATTAAACCCAAAATGGTTCGTTTCGGTCCCAAGCGGACAGAGTAGAGCTGGTCACTCCAGCGCTTCTTCGGCCGTCCCACACCTCTGCGTTCTTTCGGTTTATAGTTCAATGGTTGTTGGGAGACGCGGCTGTCATCCACTCGGTTAAGATGTTTCAAACATTTTAGCCGATACTGGGCGATTCGTCGAGGATGCTCATAATGTTCAGTTCCTGCTTATATCTGCATTTCTTCAACGAGCTTGGAAAAATCTACCCTGCCAAGTGGCTGAGAAATCAATTTACAAAATACCGGCTTAGAAGTTTACAAAATCGCGTCTATTCCCACATTCATATATTTAACTGAGACACGAACCCTCGGCAAACAAAAAAACGAGAAAATTCAAAATGCTGAAATTTTTAGGAAGTACATAAGAATATTACCTTCCAGATTAACAAAAAAAATAGGCGGATCAACAAAGTCACGGAATGGAGTCCATTAGGAAGAAGAAAAAGGGGAAGACCGAGAAGATCTTGGAGGGACGAAGTGGATGAATCTATGCAACGTATAGGACTTGAGGAAGGACAATGGGAACATCGGGAGAATTGGAAAGCCAATTTGAAGGAAGGGAGACGGCACTAACTGTAGCAACCCTATTATATATATATATATATATATATATATATATATATATATATATATTGTAACATAACAAAATTATCACACTAAACATTTGAATTAATGCAACCTAAATAAAGGAAAAAGTTCCATAGTGAGTGAGAAGAATAAATTGTTTTAAGGATTACACTAGAAACTGTATATTAAGTCTATAAAATGTTAATAAAAATGGAAAATAACAAAGAAAACCATTGATTAAAATAACCTACTATGTAAAAACCAGTTAAACCAGCAGTATACCCAGTAGATTGGGGAAGCAGTACAAAAAGGGAAGGACCATAAAAAAGGAAATAATTTGTCATGAAACCATTTTAATAAGGGAACAATAATAATAAGGTCACGAGGCAGAGAAAGCACAAGACCAGAAACTACTAATGTGATATGAAGAAGAGACAAAACATATCAAGATTCCCAACAAAGAGACCAGAACCAGGAAGCGATATGCCAAAACAAAATGTTAGTTATGTAATACATACCATGAAACAAAATTAAAACTGATATATGTAGACCCAAACAAGTTACAAGATACAATCCCAGAAAACACAAATTGTATACTAGTTGTAAGAGTAATATGTTAAAAAATATATCAAAAGAGACTACCATAGTGTAGAACCCAATAAAGTGAAGTGAGGTAACAAAAATAAGAAACTACAGTGAGTATAGTGAGAAACATAGCTAAAAAATCGATGAAAAGATATTCAATGAAGTGTAAATATTATAAAAAGACTACCATGAGTGTAGAATAATACTAGTAAAACCATTGGAATCAAAGACAGTCTAAGGACTGACAACATTATCAGTAATAAGAGTTTTTTAAATTAGATATAAGAAATACTATTACCCATAAAATGTTTTCTTTAATTACAGTTAAGTAAATTGTGAGAAGGACAAAAATACCAGAGGACAGTTCATAACTGAGGGTATAACTAATAATAAGATGTTTGTTATTTATTGTTAATTAGATAATATTTTAGATATAAGGTGATAATAGATACAAGATGTTTTTTAATCACAGTTGAATTGTTTTCAAAAGAAACATAAATACAAAAGACAGTTAATGACTGACAGTATTACTAGTAATAGGAGTTTTTTATTTTCTAATTAAATTATGTCTAGGTAATAATAAGGATAAGATATTTTGTTATCATTTGATGATACAGTTAAAAATAATAGGAATAAGATGTTCTTGTTAAAATTAGGTGATATAGAAAAAATTAGGCATAAGATGTTCATGTTATGGTTCAATGATGTTATTAGTATAAAGAAGGTTTAGTAGATACAAGATATTTCATTGTATTTTAAAATCATGTCATTTAATTTTCCATTGTGTAAGGCAGAGAGGCAAGTAGGACATAAAAATGTAATAATTTTATTAAAAACAGTAAACCATGTATAATGTATAAACAGACCAACTAAGACACCATTTTAATAAACACAGACTGGCATATAAACCAAAAAATTATCTATCAAAGAATCAATCTATGTAATAGGAATAGAATTCAATACATACAATACAGAAATTGAAAATATAATTAATACAGATACAGTTAATAGCAAATAGAATGACAAAAGGAAAGAAATTTAACTTCTTTTGGAAACAAATGATACTTGGCCTATAATGGTAATCAAATCAGACTAAACAGTAAATTAATCAATATTGAAATGTGTTAACAACCAAATTATAAACAACAAAGTAATTACGGAGTTATTAAGTATATTCCATGGAAATATTATAAGAAAAAAAACAAATAAAAACCTTTAAAACACTGAATTTGTACAAAATATGAGGCATACAATCATTATATAAAATTGTAATTTTTGGGATTAAATGAGCTTGAAACAAACCCAGCTATATATCAAAAGATGTAAAATTAAATAATCAATATTACTGAACAGTTAGATTTATGTAAAATTAAGAAATATTTGAAATACAGTAAAAAATAAGAAAACTTATTATGTATAGTTAGATGGTGAAACAAGTCTTAGACAGATATTTTTATAGTTAAACAATATAAAGAGGAAAAAGACATAGCACAAATTGCCCTAAAACGACGACGTTGCGTCTATTAGTCTATTGTTAATCGTAAAGCGGAATAGTTGGAAATGTGTTAGCGGAGTACTGAAAACAAAATAATTTGTAATAAAACCAAGTGTGGTTATGTGGCGTGTAACGGAGATGATCTAAAAAGTGAAATAACCTTAACTATCAATTTCTAACACTTCACAAATTTCCAAAACACAGTAAGAACACCATAAAACTCAACACAAGAAACCGACAGCCATTTTGAACGATTTTTGGACCAAATTCACAGAACACCAATACACATATTTGAACACCGGACACTACACAAGAAATCCATCACGAAAACGACATCGCAGACGACGAGAGGACATTCCACACTATATTCCTGGACCAACACCACTTCGCAGAAAAGGGAATATCATTTTTATTTCTACGGGAGAAGCTCTGCCAATTCCAACAGCATCGCAGTTAAAATCGAGTAGACGGCGGCCATTACTGGATTTCTGACAAAGACGGTGCAGTGCCTGCTGAAGGGAGTGACGTCATTTCTTCGACTCGGTTCGAAATTCATTTTATTTAATTGACAATTGTAATAATAATTTTGTTCTATTTCAGCTATTAACATTTAGTTTAAGAATACCTGTTAAATGTATCTTGTTCCTTGCCCTCTGACCATTTCGACTCGTTAAAAGAACCACAAATCTAAACTTGTAAAAATATATTTGTTGATTTTTTTCACTACCGACTGTAGCGAATATTAGCCAGTGCCTGGGACATGCGCAGTTTGACTGGCGCATAATTTTGAATGTTAATAAACGCAAATCATTACTCAGTTACCCCAGCATTGTTTTTATTCCTATAATTAATGTTACTATTATTTTTTATTAAACAAAAACATAATTTATAGTGAGAGAATAAATACATAAGGAAATTACAAACTCAATTAATTAATTCATTATTAATTAATTAAATTAAATAATTCAATCAAACTGAATACAAGAACAAGAAAAAATATTTTCACAATTTATAAAGTTTGATTTATTTGTTATTTATCGATCAATCACACCTAGTTATAACATATTTATATTAAATGTATTCTTTGTATTTGGTGATTTCAAAGTGGAGCTGTATCATCGGGGAGTTCAATACCGAGATCCAGCCAACATACACAATTCTTATCATCAATATCTTTATATTTTATTTATTATTACATTTGAAATTTTATTACAAATTGACTAAACCAAACTAAGGGGCTTACAGTCAGGGCAAATCTACAAAATCATAACACAATTAACACATCTAAATATCTCTTTCTTATATTTTTATATTTTATATTTGTAATAAATTTATATTACAAATTTGGCTTGCCCAACTAGTGGGGCTAAAAGGAGAGCACAATACCTTGTTATCAACACAAATCTACGCACAATAACTATATAACTATATATCTTGAATTTTTATTTTTATATTTGTAATATTAATTATATTACAAATTGGCGTCCAACTTAAGGGGCTTTAAATAGGAGGTAATAGTGTTATAAAATAAGGACGATTGTCCAATTTCCTATTTTTAGCTTGGCAACGGTCAATAGGTCGGAAGAGGGAGCGAGATGCACAGGAGAGCTACATCAAGGAAAAGGGCTATGGAGGCCGAGCAGGAGGTAGACATGGAAGATAAAGAGGCGACACCAGTGGAAGATGTGGAGTCAATGTTACCGCCAGCAGAACCAAATAAGCCGGCACCACAGAAGGAACAGCCGGAGAAATCCACCGCAAAGGAAGATACAAAATTGGATAGAATGATGAAGATGTTACTCCGAGAATTTAAAACAACGAAGGAAGAATTGAAGGAAGAGCTGAGTAATAAAATCGGAGATACCAATAAGAAAATCGAAGAAAATAGTAAGAAGCTGGAAAAGGATAACCAACAATTGAAGGAGGAATTAAGAGAAAATAGTAAGAAGATGGAGGAGAAGATGGAGGAGAATAGTAAGAAGATGGAGGAGGAAATGAAGAATGATAATCAACGATTGAAGGAAGAGTTGGGCAATAAAATTGGAGATACTAGCAAGAAGATGGAGGAGAAGATGGAAGCAAACAGTAAGAAGATAGAAGAGAAGATGGAAGAAAATATTCAGAAAATTGAGGAGAAAATGGAAGAAATAAAGACTGACAATAAACAGTCGAAGGAGGAATTAACCCAGATAAGCCAAAAACTGGAAGAAACCAACAAGAGGATGGAAGAAACAAATCAGAAAATGGAAAGCAATAGTCAGCAATTGAGAGAAGAATTGAAGGAGACGAACCAAGAGAACATGAACCGGTTAGACGGAAGGATGGAAATATTGAAGGAAGAATTGAGCCAGAAAATAGCTGAAAACAACGAAACAATCAGCAAGAAGGTAGAAGAGGAAATAACGGTAATCGAACAAAAGGTTACCAGAGCTGACGAAAAATGGAGTCAAACCGAACGAGAAGTACAGAGTATCAGGACAGAAATAAATACGAAGGTTAACAACATTGAAGAAACGACTAGGAAGACATTGGAGGAAAGACTAAAGGAAACACGGGAAGACTGGGAGCGAGTGCAAGACCGATTCACAGAAAAATGTGACGGCATTGAAGCTACAGTAACCAGTATCAACAGTCAGGTGCGACAGAACCAGACAGATATAGACCTATTCCATAGTCGACCAACAACCATTACCAGTTGTCCCAACAGTGAGAATCGTGAAGGAATTAACTTCAGGTTTTATAAAAACAAACCCATGGAGTTCCTAGCAAGAATCGAAGAATACTTCACCAAACACAGAGGTAATCGCTGGAGGGAGAATAAAGAAGTGCTTGACGAATCGTTCAAGGAGATAGCAGACAATTGGTGGATGGCGATAAGAGACGAGGTGACCGACTATCAACAATTCAGAAGGCTATTCAAAGCCAAATATTGGTCTGAATCAACACAAAATATCGCCAGAGACGGGATATGTCATGGAAGGTACAACCCGTATGGAAACCAGACTTTAACGGCGTACTTTTTGGGAAAGGTGTGCGTGGCCAAACATCTAGAGCCCCGAATACCGGAAGAATGCCTGGTCAGCAAACTCTCATACCATTATGAGGAGGATATTATCAGAGCCAGACGAAACAGTCAAATAAAGACGGTGCAAGCCATGACCGAGCTTTTAGAAATGTATGAGCACGAAGACTATTACCGTCAAAGTCGCAGGAGATATGAAAAGCCGGAACCAAGAAGTAACAACAATAATTTGAATAATAATAATCGGCAGAATGTGGGTAACAATAATAATTATAATTCCGCAAATCGGAATAATGCCGAATACAATTATAACCCCAGAAATAACAATAATTTGCCTAGATTTAACAACAATAATAATAATAGTAATATTCCTCGCATGAATAATAATAACAACAACCACAACAATAATAATAATAATAATAATAGCCGTCCACAAAATAACAACGGTTATTATAATAATAATAGTAACTATGTTCCAAATGGTCAGAGGAACCCCAACTTTTCTAATAATAATTATCATGGTAATTATAACCGAAATTACCCGAATGGAGGTAATAACAATAATTACAGGACATATCGACCCAATGTTAACTACATCCGAGCGGAAGGCAGTGGACACAGGAGGTACCAGCCTCAACGAAGGAGCCGGTACTACGAGTACGAGACCTTTCAAGGAAGTCAGGGAAGTAATCGGTACAGAGAGTACGAGCCCAGACGTAGTTCCAGCCTGGATAATCAGCGAAGACTACCTGTAACAGAAGCCCAACAGGAGGATCGAGCAGAACCAAACGAAGCAGTCTCAGGGCTTCAAGCTGACGCTTCCAACGGCCTAATCCGTAATGAAGCGGAACATTTAAACGAACGGAGGCAGTAATAAACTCCAATAACCCTTTACTGCTCCAATCTGCTGGGTTTAACCAAGTAGGAATGAATTCGAAGAAAAACAGAAAAAATTTTACCATAATATACAGCAATTATTTGAAAGATATCCGTAAGGACCTATTAGAAGAAAGTGAGCTTAATATTAACAATAATGATAATGAAATAATATACATAATTGCAGAAATTGAAGGTATTTCTGTTCCTATAATGATAGACACTGGAGCCAATGTCTCCATAATAAATCGAAATGAGTTGGACCGGATACAGCAGGAATGCCACAAAAACTTACCGGTACTACCTATTAATAATATTGTACTTGTAGGAGCTACCGGCCGACAGAACAAGACCATAAGAAAGCAGGTATCCCTCAGTGTCAACAGTCAGGGCATTAGTGTGGATATGATATTTCTTGTTGCAGCCGGATTACCTTTCAACATCATGATAGGATGTGACATATTGCGCAGAAACTCAGCAGTTATCGACTTGTGCCGAGGAAAGGTATCACTCTTTGCTGAAGGTTCGACCTGGGTAGCCAATTTAACTAATAACAAGACTTTAGATTCCAGACAACTTCTCGACCACCAAAATAAGGTGAATTACTTGTCCAACTACTCAACAAACAACAAGCCAGTACGTCAGGATTCGGAGGATGACCTATGGCAACAAAAGATTCAAGAGATACGTAACTTCCAGTGCCACAATACTAACGAGCAATTAAAGGAAAACCAGCTGAATCAATTGGTAGAAATATATGAAAAATATCGAGCTGTATTTTCTGACGAACCTGGAAAGATCCGGAACTACCAATGTTCCATACGATTCAGAGAACCGGTAGAATTTAACCGAAAGTCGTACCCAATAGCACAATCTTTGAAAGAAGCCGTACGCACAGAGATCCAGAATATGATCAGTAGAGATATCATCGAGAGCAGTCAATCGCCATACACTAGCCCAATTGTGGCCATACAAAAGAAAAATGGGAAGGTAAGGCTTTGCCTTGACGCTCGTGAGATAAATAAAATGATAATAAACGATCGTACCTCACCTGGCGAAATTGATGAGATTTTGAAGAGGTTCCACGGAACACGATTCATTACCACCTGGGATACCGTATGCGGCTATTGGCAAGTGGAGTTGCACCCAGCAAGCCGGCAATACATGGCGTTCATCTTCGAAGGGCGCAATTATCAGTTTAAGAGGTTGCCCTTCGGGTTGGTGAATTCAGTAGCTGTTTTCGTCGCCTGTATGGATCATATACTAGGACCAGAAGCGCTCCAATTCACGACTGTCTATGTTGATGATCTCCTAATAACATCAACCAACTGGGAAGAACACTGTTACCGTGTGGAGTATGTCTTGAAGAAGCTTGCTGAAAATAATGTCACCCTTAAACTGGACAAGTCCAAGCTTATAGCTAAAGAAGTACAATTCCTGGGTTTCCAGCTAAACAGTCAAGGGATAACACCATCAACAGAAAAGGTAGACGCCATACAACGATTCCCTACACCAAAGAACAGAAGGCAACTACAATCATTTTTGGGCCTGTGTAACTATTATAGGAAGTTCCAGAATAATTATTCCGAACTAACAGCCCAGTTTCAGTACCAGTTATCGTCCAAGAATAAATGGCGATGGGGTCAAGAACAAGACGAGACCTTCAAATCAATTAAAGAGAAGTTCTTAGATGCAGTAATGCTCAACCATCCAGATTTTAACCGACCCTTCTTTCTAAACTGTGACGCTAGTAACATTAGCTTGGGATCAACACTGTACCAAGAAGATGAAAGTGGAAACCATCTAGTAGTGAGCTTTGCTAGCAGAACCCTTAACCAGTGTGAAAAGAACTATAATGTGACGGAAAAAGAACTGCTAAGTGTAGTCTTTGCCTGCGGGAAGTTTCGGACGTATATCCTCGGATATCCAGTGACCGTTCGAACAGATCACAAGTCAATATCATTTCTAAGAAGATGCAAATTAAGCCATGGTAGATTGACCAGATGGGTACTCGCCCTGCAGGAATACGATATACAATGGGAGTATGTTCCTGGAAGTAAAAATGTAGTAGCCGACGTATTGTCGAGAGTGAATCTGGAAGAACAAACGTTCGAAGGCGAAAAGGAGAGCATTTTGAAAACCTATAACATTATTAAGGACAGATCCGATTTAGAGAAGATAGTGCAGGACATCAGCAAACACCAGCAGTCCGATCCGAAGTTAAACCATATTAAGCTTCGTCTCTCCAACCAAGATGACACAATAAACAAATTTTATTGTATACATAATGGAATTTTATTCATCAAGACATCCCTTGATGAAGAGATATGGAAGATCATGATCCCTACTACAATCGAAAAGGATATCATCCTGGACTATCACCTACGATACGGTCACATGGGAGCCATGAAGGTGATCAAGGCAATAGAAGAGAATTGTCACATAAAAAGTATCAATAGAAAAACGAGAAACTACCTCAAAACCTGTCTGATATGTCAATTGGTGAAAACCAACAATGAGAGAAAGGAAGGTATGATGATACCAATTACCTCACAAGCCAAACTGGAAAAGGTCTTTCTGGACATATGTGGTCCATTTCCCCGCAGTGGCGGACGCCATCGATACAAATATATTATTATTATGATGGATCATTTTACAAAATTTACAAAACTATACCCTGTGAACAGAGCCACCACTCTGAAGACTCTAGGAATAATAACAAATCATTACATTCCAGAGGTAGGAAGCCCGACATCTATAATCACAGACCATGGAACGCAATTTAAGGGTTGGAGGTGGAGAAACACTCTGAATACATTGGGCATTAAGACATACAAGACATCTGTCTACCACCCCAGCAGCAATCCAGCGGAGAGGGTACTGCGAGAAGTCGGAAGAATATTACGGACTTATTGCTATAATCAACAAAAGAAGTGGCAAGAATATTTATTAGCGACTGAAGAATTCCTTAATTTGTCATATCACCCCGCTATAGGTACCACGCCATACACGGCAATGTATGAAAAACCGCCTCCGAGAGAAATACAAGACATAATAGAGTTCCCTAGGAGTCAAGAATACAAATTCAATCGAATCAGATTCTACAATAAATTGGCAGAAGACCAGGAAAGGCGCAAGAACAAATATCAAAAGGCTGTTAAGAAAATAATAAGCTATGAAGTCGGAGAAAAGGTACTGCTAAAAAACAGGGAATTACCCAGTACTTTGGAAGGCATTACCAAAAAGTTGTTACTGCTGTATACCGGCCCATACCTGATTATTAAAAACAATAATAACAATACGTATGTACTAAAGGATATCATTTCGAATAAAGTAAAAGGAACTTATAATCAGTTATCCATTAAAAAATATTTGGAGGACTCATAATTATGAGTTAAAACTATTGTGAAGAAATTGTGAATTTTGATAAAAATAAATTACAAAATTCCAAAAATCAGTAAGGACAACTTACACCAAATATTCGAACAATTATTATGAATGAAAAAAAAAAAAAAAAAAAAAAAAAAAAAGAAGAGAATTTTGAACATAATAAAATTTCAAAATTCAAAAATCAGTAAGTACAACTTACACCAAATATTTGAAGGACTATTATGAAGAAATTAAGAATTTTGAGAAATAAAAACTTCAAAATTCAAAAATCAGTAAGTACAACTTACACAAAACATTTGAAAGATTATTGTGAATGAATAAAAAGAATTTTGAACAAAATAAACTTCAAAATTCAAAAACATTAGTAAGTACAACTTACACAAAATATTTGAAAGATTATTGTGAATAAAGAAAAAGAATTTTGCACATAATAAATTGCAAAATTCCAACTTAGTAAGTACCACTTACACAAAATATTCAAAGACTATTATGAAAGTAAAAAGAATTTGAATGGAAATAAAGATTTTCAAAATTCAAAACAATAATAAGTACAACTTATACCAAAATATTTGAAAAACAACTATGAATAAGAAAAAATGTAATTGGAAAAAAAAAAAAAAAAAAAAAAAAAAAAAAAAAAAAAAAAAAAAAACATTAAGCTCATATCATTACTCATACAAATGATGAGAAATAACTCTGAAATATGAAAAAAAGATTTTGTAAGAAAGAGATACAAAATTCTGAAGGAGAAAGGAAACCAGAATATCATATTACTTAATCGAAACAACTTAACCAAACTCACAAAGAAAATAATTTAATAAAAATGGAACAATGAAGAAGGAACAGCTCACTAAAGACCAAATAGTGAGACCAGAAACCTAAAACCTGATACTACTAATGATAATGTTGTTGCAATAACCACTGTTATAGTGAAAGTGATAAAGAATTAATTCATGCTATACCATGAGCAATAAAAATAACTCAATGGATACCAGATGGTAGAAAGAGTAAATATAAATACTACTTACTATGTAAACATGATGAAATGTATATTATACCACATACCTAAACCACCTAATATGGAATAAGCTTTAAGAGAGAAGAAGAGTCAAGTGTATAAAAGTATTAATTAATATAAGTATTATGAAGTGAAGAATCTAAAGATGTTTATTTTAGTCTAAAATGACTACTTTTACTGTTTATTTATTTTTATGACTGGATGTAGAAAATGCCATCAGTCTTATATTTTGAGCAGAGATGATAATACCTCTGGACTCAATTGAAGTGTTGGACAGCAGGGATTGAAGCCAAAAGTGCCACTCTGAACTGTTCCAATTAATTTCTTAGGGAATGTTAGGGAGTAAACATACTGGTGAGGAAGCACCAAATAAGAAAGAATATAAAATGATAAAGTTATACACAAGACTGAAGATCACTTATTGATGAAGAAAGAAACTAATGAAGGAGATACACATCATCTGAGAGGAAGCAACGGTGGGAAAAGAAGGTATATAAAGTGAAAACATGTAATCACGAAGAAAATATAGTAAATACAAAAGAATTAGTAGTAATTATTTCATCCATACTAAGAGTATGATCTGAACTAATCACTTTTACAGGAGAGCATATGTAACATAACAAAATTATCACACTAAACATTTGAATTAATGCAACCTAAATAAAGGAAAAAGTTCCATAGTGAGTGAGAAGAATAAATTGTTTTAAGGATTACACTAGAAACTGTATATTAAGTCTATAAAATGTTAATAAAAATGGAAAATAACAAAGAAAACCATTGATTAAAATAACCTACTATGTAAAAACCAGTTAAACCAGCAGTATACCCAGTAGATTGGGGAAGCAGTACAAAAAGGGAAGGACCATAAAAAAGGAAATAATTTGTCATGAAACCATTTTAATAAGGGAACAATAATAATAAGGTCACGAGGCAGAGAAAGCACAAGACCAGAAACTACTAATGTGATATGAAGAAGAGACAAAACATATCAAGATTCCCAACAAAGAGACCAGAACCAGGAAGCGATATGCCAAAACAAAATGTTAGTTATGTAATACATACCATGAAACAAAATTAAAACTGATATATGTAGACCCAAACAAGTTACAAGATACAATCCCAGAAAACACAAATTGTATACTAGTTGTAAGAGTAATATGTTAAAAAATATATCAAAAGAGACTACCATAGTGTAGAACCCAATAAAGTGAAGTGAGGTAACAAAAATAAGAAACTACAGTGAGTATAGTGAGAAACATAGCTAAAAAATCGATGAAAAGATATTCAATGAAGTGTAAATATTATAAAAAGACTACCATGAGTGTAGAATAATACTAGTAAAACCATTGGAATCAAAGACAGTCTAAGGACTGACAACATTATCAGTAATAAGAGTTTTTTAAATTAGATATAAGAAATACTATTACCCATAAAATGTTTTCTTTAATTACAGTTAAGTAAATTGTGAGAAGGACAAAAATACCAGAGGACAGTTCATAACTGAGGGTATAACTAATAATAAGATGTTTGTTATTTATTGTTAATTAGATAATATTTTAGATATAAGGTGATAATAGATACAAGATGTTTTTTAATCACAGTTGAATTGTTTTCAAAAGAAACATAAATACAAAAGACAGTTAATGACTGACAGTATTACTAGTAATAGGAGTTTTTTATTTTCTAATTAAATTATGTCTAGGTAATAATAAGGATAAGATATTTTGTTATCATTTGATGATACATTTAAAAATAATAGGAATAAGATGTTCTTGTTAAAATTAGGTGATATAGAAAAAATTAGGCATAAGATGTTCATGTTATGGTTCAATGATGTTATTAGTATAAAGAAGGTTTAGTAGATACAAGATATTTCATTGTATTTTAAAATCATGTCATTTAATTTTCCATTGTGTAAGGCAGAGAGGCAAGTAGGACATAAAAATGTAATAATTTTATTAAAAACAGTAAACCATGTATAATGTATAAACAGACCAACTAAGACACCATTTTAATAAACACAGACTGGCATATAAACCAAAAAATTATCTATCAAAGAATCAATCTATGTAATAGGAATAGAATTCAATACATACAATACAGAAATTGAAAATATAATTAATACAGATACAGTTAATAGCAAATAGAATGACAAAAGGAAAGAAATTTAACTTCTTTTGGAAACAAATGATACTTGGCCTATAATGGTAATCAAATCAGACTAAACAGTAAATTAATCAATATTGAAATGTGTTAACAACCAAATTATAAACAACAAAGTAATTACGGAGTTATTAAGTATATTCCATGGAAATATTATAAGAAAAAAAACAAATAAAAACCTTTAAAACACTGAATTTGTACAAAATATGAGGCATACAATCATTATATAAAATTGTAATTTTTGGGATTAAATGAGCTTGAAACAAACCCAGCTATATATCAAAAGATGTAAAATTAAATAATCAATATTACTGAACAGTTAGATTTATGTAAAATTAAGAAATATTTGAAATACAGTAAAAAATAAGAAAACTTATTATGTATAGTTAGATGGTGAAACAAGTCTTAGACAGATATTTTTATAGTTAAACAATATAAAGAGGAAAAAGACATAGCACAAATTGCCCTAAAACGACGACGTTGCGTCTATTAGTCTATTGTTAATCGTAAAGCGGAATAGTTGGAAATGTGTTAGCGGAGTACTGAAAACAAAATAATTTGTAATAAAACCAAGTGTGGTTATGTGGCGTGTAACGGAGATGATCTAAAAAGTGAAATAACCTTAACTATCAATTTCTAACACTTCACAAATTTCCAAAACACAGTAAGAACACCATAAAACTCAACACAAGAAACCGACAGCCATTTTGAACGATTTTTGGACCAAATTCACAGAACACCAATACACATATTTGAACACCGGACACTACACAAGAAATCCATCACGAAAACGACATCGCAGACGACGAGAGGACATTCCACACTATATTCCTGGACCAACACCACTTCGCAGAAAAGGGAATATCATTTTTATTTCTACGGGAGAAGCTCTGCCAATTCCAACAGCATCGCAGTTAAAATCGAGTAGACGGCGGCCATTACTGGATTTCTGACAAAGACGGTGCAGTGCCTGCTGAAGGGAGTGACGTCATTTCTTCGACTCGGTTCGAAATTCATTTTATTTAATTGACAATTGTAATAATAATTTTGTTCTATTTCAGCTATTAACATTTAGTTTAAGAATACCTGTTAAATGTATCTTGTTCCTTGCCCTCTGACCATTTCGACTCGTTAAAAGAACCACAAATCTAAACTTGTAAAAATATATTTGTTGATTTTTTTCACTACCGACTGTAGCGAATATTAGCCAGTGCCTGGGACATGCGCAGTTTGACTGGCGCATAATTTTGAATGTTAATAAACGCAAATCATTACTCAGTTACCCCAGCATTGTTTTTATTCCTATAATTAATGTTACTATTATTTTTTATTAAACAAAAACATAATTTATAGTGAGAGAATAAATACATAAGGAAATTACAAACTCAATTAATTAATTCATTATTAATTAATTAAATTAAATAATTCAATCAAACTGAATACAAGAACAAGAAAAAATATTTTCACAATTTATAAAGTTTGATTTATTTGTTATTTATCGATCAATCACACCTAGTTATAACATATTTATATTAAATGTATTCTTTGTATTTGGTGATTTCAAAGTGGAGCTGTATCATCGGGGAGTTCAATACCGAGATCCAGCCAACATACACAATTCTTATCATCAATATCTTTATATTTTATTTATTATTACATTTGAAATTATATTACAAATTGACTAAACCAAACTAAGGGGCTTACAGTCAGGGCAAATCTACAAAATCATAACACAATTAACACATCTAAATATCTCTTTCTTATATTTTTATATTTTATATTTGTAATAAATTTATATTACAAATTTGGCTTGCCCAACTAGTGGGGCTAAAAGGAGAGCACAATACCTTGTTATGAACACAAATCTACGCACAATAACTATATAACTATATATATGAATTTTTATTTTTATATTTGTAATATTAATTATATTACAATATATATATATATATATATATATATATATTGTAACGTAACGAAAATATGGTCCCCTACGTTACATAAATAAGTTTATAAGTTTTAAAATAAAAATACAAATAATAATTATCCATACTAGTAAAAGGTCAGAAACACAACCCATTATTGAATAAATGAAATATCCCCCAATAAGAATACAAGGTAGAAAGAAAAAAATTAATAATGTTAATAAATACAAACTATCAATGTTCAGTGAAAGGTGTAAACGATAGACATTGACAAATAATGTATAATGTAAAAACTAACTTAGACTGTTTTATAATAATTAATGATTTAAATGAAAGGAGAATGATTAATTATTACATGATTTATTTCATAAAAATGTACCTGTTATTACGTTGTATCATGTTGTATTATTATCATGATAGTTATGTTATTTTTTGTGTGTAGCAAGTGGAGTAATTCTTTTAATAGAATACCAACTAAATAATATTAGTTTCATTTTATGTGTTATCAATATATCATTATAGAGATGTTGTTAAAATTTATATAGTTAAATGTTTAATTACATGTACTTAGTTAATAGGCTGATTATAATTGTAAACTTGGCCAGGAAGGCTATAATTGTTAATGAGATACCAAAAGGGTTTAGTGTAATCATATCATAAATAAATGAAGGATTCTATAATAATGCAAGTAGTAACAAATTAAAATCAGAAGTAGATAAAAATGTAATGATAGGCCTAAAACCAGTAACATTGTATAGTAAGTCAGGTCAGAAAGGTTAGGTAAAGAAATTTGTAAAAAATACTAAATAGAATATAATGAGTTAGGAGAAGTTAATAATAATTGCTGATAACAGATAAATAAATTCAATTTAACTAAAATCTAAAAAAAGCAATGGTGCAATGATACCGAAAGGTAATGTTTAATAACAAGAAAATAATACTTGTTAGAGTAAGTAGATTAAGAGGAAACGACAGCAAAATGTATAAAATTTAGTAACAAACAATATGTAAAATTATAATAGGATATAATGTAAATTTAGTAAAGGATTATTTTGATGAGTGTAAGAACATTGTATGATAATGGTTATAGTATAATATATAATATCCAATAAGAGGAGACAGGATGGTTGTCAAGGACGACGAGAGATATAAAATTTGTTGATTCGATTATTGAATAATTATCCATGAACGAAGACGGTTTAGTTGGATGCACTCAGAAAAGAATTGATTAAATTAATTTAACAACAATACAATTGGAAACAAATTAAGTAATAAATCACCATAGTATGGCTCACTGACATTCAACCGTCTTATATAACCGAACAATCATAAACCTGTACATGAAAATTGACGAAAAATCTAAAGAAAGAACTCTAATAATAATACTCAATGTAATGAGTAATTATTAACTTAATTAATCAACCAAAGCAGAGAAGTAACTACCTGAATAGAGTTATATAATCCAGTATTATAAAGAACGAAAACAAAACACAAAATTATACTTGAACGTCATTTTCCACAATTCAATAGAAAAAGCGCAGTTGGACACGAAATACGTTGAAACACGTAACCACAAAACTCGGACATTGGTGAACAAAAGGAGCGGCATTTCTGCATCATCCCAGGACCAAGAATTCAACTTTTATTTCTAACTTGGAGTGAAGACTGGCGAGGATTAACTCATCTGCATTCCGTTATTGACCAAACACTACGACGAGGTTAGCTGTACACTGCCTTACCGAGTCACGATGTCCAGAGGACGGTAAAACTACACTTATTTTAAATAATATTTAATAAGAACTTATTACTATATTGTAATACCTTGTAATCCTATTTATGCATTTTCTGACCTTACCAATAGTTGAAAGAACCTTCGCTCCCTGTGTTTAAAGAAATACAAAATCATAATTAAAATAATATATAACCCTGAATCCGATCGATAATCGATTACTTCTAATACTATCGACTTTTGTATCTCCGTAAAGGAAGAACTTTGTTGGCAAGAATTATAAAAATCGTAATAAAGAATCATTTCAGAATTTAATGATATCTTCGCATTTATATAATATTTAGTGTAGTGTGAACAAGTTATAATATAAGTAGAGAGTGTAACGTAGGAATTATTGTACGCGGGTAACTAACCTACAATTTTCAGCTGTATGTGAATCACAGCGCTACTCGCGGACTGATTTTGTATTAAAGAGAATGAGAAACCGATAA
This sequence comes from Magicicada septendecula, assembly GCA_034769895.1. NCBI lineage: Eukaryota > Metazoa > Arthropoda > Insecta > Hemiptera > Cicadidae > Magicicada > Magicicada septendecula. The sequence continues at coordinate 36,060,402 of CM068370.1, read as the reverse complement.
AAATTCCTTCTCTTCTCTTCAAACGCGGGCTAGGCTTGAACGAGAAAATTAGAATTACACACTTAATACATAAATTTAATCACCATAACACAATATATTTTAAGGAGTACAAAAGCACATCATAAATTTGCACTCACAATAGTGGGGCTTAACGTGGATACAGGAGTTATAATATTATATATATATATTGTAACAAGACCCTGTATGGCTGTAATCTGATCAAGCCCCACTGTTTGGGCTAGCCACTTGGTCACCAGACCGCTGTATGCCGGTCGTTACAAAAGAATAAAATGTATACGGAAAATTCAATAAAAATAGAATTTTCAAATAATAAAATAATTTTGTTTATGTTTATAGAGGTATGTATAAGATATAAATCTGTTTTTTAAAAGGTTCTGGTAAAATTTTAATAATAGGTAGGTATTTATTGACCGTCGAGCACTTCTTGAAGATTTGCACCAAGTCTGGAGTTAAATAGATTAACTCCAGGTAATAATCGATTGGTGACTTTTCTGACTGGTCCAATATCTGGTTCAGATAGAATATATTCTTCTTACTTAAGTCCTTCAGCCTTATAAATACCCTTAAATTATCCTGTGAAATAAGTAACAGATACAAAATAATGGAAATATAAAGATTTATTGACAATTTTAAATAAATAATCGATATTTTATCGATGGAGAGCAATTATCGACTCTGTCTCGGGAATTATCGATTGTGTCATACAGAACAAAATTTTATGTTATATTATATTAAAAGACAGGTTCTTTGAGCGATTAGAATTAATAGTCAGAGAAGGGTGACGAGAAAGTATAACATTAACAATTAAAAATATAAATACAATAATTACTATTCAATAGTATTCTAAATAATTCAGTATATAATATTTGAATAAATGTTTTGTCGAACCAATGAAGACTGACGTCACTGCGATATGGTTAGCAGACTTCGTTTTCAAGATGGCCGCTACTCGGGTTGGTCTTGGTTACTGCATATGCGTCGTGTCAGAAAATTACTATAAAATTACCTTCACCAAGGTCTAAAATGTCCCCGCACTGGTGTAATATGTCTGTTAATCTGTTTGGTGTATTCTGGTGAAGTGTTCTGTGTAAACTTGTGTTAGTTAGTTTATTTTCTATGTGTTCAACTTCTGCGGTTAAGTTTTCACGCTATGGTTAGGAATTTCAGAATGAATCAGTTTAATTATAATGTTTTATTTGTTTTTATCACTCGTATTATAGAGTTAAGTGTTTGTTTTCACTATTGTCGTGAATGTATTAACAACTTTAGCTTTAAAAAGTGTAAAAACCGTCTAACTCTCGTTCACTTATTTCAATGGCTAAACGCTAGTACCATTTTTCTCGATTTAAAGAAAACGTTCTTTACACAACTGTCCAGCTTGATATTCAACAAAAGACTAATTAACTTGGTCATAAATCTGGCCCAGTTAATCTTTGAAAAAGTATTGTTAACATTTTTCGACTTCCCATACACATGATAAAATATTACATTATATATGGAATTTGTCTATTTTATTCCTCACTTTTATGAATTATTAACCTTATTATTGGTTTAATCATCTCATTCCCTTTAAATTGATGTATTATAGTCCATATCTGTAGAAATTTTGTGGAAATTAACAAATTTCTTTACTTTATGGAAATATAGGCTCAAAATTGGATTTCCGTCTTTATACAAAATTCCCTCCATTTTAAATATTATTAATACTATTATAATAAATTTTAATTATTCATATTCCTCTTCCTTTCCTTAAATACATATAAATTACACCTTTGAACTGGTTTTCTGTGTTAATCTGTAAATTTGACATTGCTCTTTAAAATTAATTAATTTATATATTTTGACAATTTACAAAATGTTAAGGTATATTTCCTTATTATCATTTTAATTCATAGGATCATTCCTAGTAGTGGTTAATTGAGTTATCTTATATAAATCTTGGTAGTTTACAGGATTTATTAGTGAATTATACTAGTTTGTATTGGTTCTGTGATTTCACCAAATGGCCTAGATTTTAGAATTTTATATTTCTTTCTTTCTCAAATAATTTAAACTTAATTCCTCCTCTGACTTTACATAATTACAATTATATGAAAATAACATGATTTATAACTTATTGTGTTGTGTAGTAGTTAATTAACACTACAGTTATTAAAATAAATAATTATGAACATTGTTTAGCAATCTGCACAATTGAACATATTGCAGATATGGTTTGAACATATATCTTTTAACTATTAGAGCTAACATAGCATACCTATTAGAACATTATTACTGGTATGTAGGTTATTATTTATCAAACATAATTCTTTTTAAAACACATAACATAAATCTTATTTCCTAATAACCCTTACAAATACATTTTATTAACACCTTGATTTTAGGACTGTGAATAAACAGTCTATCTAAACATTTTACACTTATTAATACTATATTAATACCAGTCCTTTCTGGTTTAAACCATTATTATTGTGATCCCCTCCATCAGTAAACATTAACTCCCATACTCTATTTATTATCATTTTTTACAAATGTCTTGTAAACAAAGATTTACCTTAAAATAATAAAATATTGGAAATCTTCCATTTTATTATTTTATTACGCTGTTTATTATCAGATATTAAAGTTGTGATATTGCATACTGATAAGTTATAGTATCATCAACTTTAAGTTTATTGCATTTTTTAAAAAACACTTACACAAATTCACTTTCACTGTTGGTTCTGATATTTTGAGTCTTATTATCTCAGACCAGACCTTTAGTAATCATGGACTGTTAAGACTAGTTTATTTTCTTTATTACACAATAGCTTTAGTCGGTGCACTTCTTATAACGCTATACAGCACTTTAGTTTTCTCAATAATTACATTTTATAAGATTTTGGGTATGTTATACTTTCTTTTGCATAGTTTTTGTGGGTTTGGGGTTGATGGTAGTTTATATAATAATAGGTTTTACTACGGTGTTTCTTTCATACTATTTCTTCCTCTCCTCCTGTCTTCTTTCTTGTCCTTCTTCGTATCTTCCTTCTAGTCTTCATTCTTGTCCCTCTTCTGGTCTTCATTCTTGTCCCTCGTCTAGTCTTCACTCTTCTGGTCTTCCTTCCTCATTCTTGGGTAAACCAAGGTACTTGGTGTTATCTCGACTGAGGTTTAGTTTGGAGTATTTAATTTATTCACTGAACTGACTTTATTCTTCTATACAGGTTTCAGGGTATTGTTTTCTTCCTGTTCACAAACTTTATTCTTCCCTCTTCTTGTTTTTGGGGTATTTTGGTATTCACCACTCTTTAATTGATTCTCTTTTTTCTAGATATGGTCTTATATAACTGGTTTACTGCTCTGATCTTCCTGGGTAACTTATTTATATTATACTATGAGTTGATGAGTTGCTTCGATACTTTCTTTGGTTTTTAAAACAGTGGTTTTTATATATAATGTAGTGAGGATTTTTATTTTAATTCCTCTGATTTATTTAAATGTCATTCAATATTATTATAACATTTGTTGGTGTAATTAAACTTTATGATTTCACATGACTTAAAATGTATTGGATTTTCTGTCACGCTACAATATATATAAAAGCAAAAAGATTAAAACATTAATTAGAAAAGAACTGAAACTAGAATCTCCGCTGAAAAGAATATTGGGACAACAGGTGGAGATGGTGCGACAACTTAGACCGGATTCCTAATAACAGACTACCAATAGCAACCTTCTGATTTAGTTCTACTGCAAGGGGAGATGTTGGTAGATTACAGCGGAGATGAGTTTTTGAACACGTCAACTAGGGCCTACGAAGATGATGACGATGAGTTTTCAATCCGTGTGTTGCTGTTAATTGATCGTTTGCTAGATATAATGTATTTCTCTCTTTATTCTCTCTTTTTTGAGTTTTGAATTTCGCTTCTGATTACAAAAATTACCTTCTCACCTTCGTACCTTCTTAATCGAACCCTTATTTCAACCGTTCCATAGAATATTATTTAATAAGAGTTAAAAATGGCTTGTTTTTCCCAAGCAGAATCAACAACTCTGCATTATTCAGCCCCAAAATTATTAAATAATTTTATTATTTATATCCTAATTACTAAAGACCAATTAAAAAACAGACCACATATGTTACAGGAAACTATGAGAAAAACATTATCAAAGCACTTAAAGACATGTTTCTGAAAATTAAATACGTACACACAAAAGCACAAAGATAGGAACGTTATGAGATGTAATCAGAATTCATTAAGAAGACGATGAAAAAACGGTCTCTGTAAAAGAAGTGAAACTCTCTGACTCTCCGTATAGCATAAACAAGATTTACTGTGAGAACTGATCACAACAAAATACAGGTCTCTGGATCTGGAGCAATTACTCCTGAATATAGGTGAAATGCTCAAGAATGTCCGAGAAAGTTGCTTACAATAACCATTCTGTGAACGATGTTAATTAATAAAAGACTTTATGTCCGAGCTATTGGGCCGTGGGTGATTGCTTTGATCTGTCATTGTCTGGACGTATCGGCCACCAACCGGATACCTTCATCGATAGAAAAAGTTTTTAAACTGTTCGACAACTGTTCGGCCTTCCATCCCTTGTCGAACAGTTTAAACATTTTTTCTACTGAGGAAGGCATCCGGTTGGTGGCCGAAACGTCCAGACAATGACAGATCAAAGCAACCGACCCACGGCCCAATAGCCCGGACATAAAGTCTTCTATTAATTAATATAATTAATTAATAGATATAAACTCTCTTGTTAATGACTTCGGCCATGATAGCCTACGAAATAATGGTGTTATTTGTCTAACATCATATTAAAACTCTTCAAAAATTACCGTTTCCTTCACACCAAGTTTTAACCTAGAAAACGCACTGCGCTCGAAACCTTAGGGAAAACTGAGACTCCGGCGAATACAAAATCAATTGTGGTGAGTGTAACAAATTCTATTTTCGTCAAACAGAAAGATGTTTAGAAGACAGATTCTTTTAACACTTGCCTTAAATGAATTTAACTAATAAAATTAACGTCAGTTGTTAAAATTCCATCCCGGACTGTTTGGCCGTGGTCCATTCTTTTCTGCGAAACAGACGTTTCGGCAGTGCTATCCACTGCCATCATCAGTGTAAGATCGAGTACGCTAACGTGAGGCGGTATACGTTAGTGACCACAGTACTGTGGTTAAGGCTGGAGAAGTCCCGTGAACACCACTCTACTTATACATTTCATAAGTGCCACGATACACTAATAAATCAACCACCAGCCAATCAAAAAGAAGAACGTGTATTAGGGGCTCGAAACGCACCTTGCCATAAAATACTTAATGACAGGCTTTCACAAGCTTACGAAGTAAAGTTAGGCGTATAGTCGATTACAGTCAATATTAAACCAGCCATTTGAAAACTTAAAAACGCTTGCATGGATGCATTAAAACGGAGTCCTTAAATAAATATTGTCTCTTCAACGATGTTTCAAATAAAAAGAATTGAATGCGATCAATTCTATAAAAATTCAACACAAACTAGAGAACCGCTACCAATTCACCAGTCACAATAGACGACCTACAACGCATTTAAAAAATTTAACCATGCATTCGATTCTGACAATTAATTTTTTATCTATTTATTTACATTTTCGGTGTTTTCAGTGACTTTTTCTTTTTCAGAAATCTTAATCAAATTTAAATATCGCAAGATGAAGATGAGTCTGGGGGACGCTGGGATTATTATCACGGAGAGTGAAGATGACCTTCAAAAGTCAGTATACTTTCTAGGTAAACTTGCGTCTGAATATAACAAGGAAATTTCTTTACTTAAAACTGAGGCGATAGCTTTTAGCGCCAAAGGTCCTGGCATATTAAAGATAAGTGGTACATCAATTGAACAAGTGTCCCACTTCCACAGTCTGGGATGTGACACCCCTATAGCAAAAGCAGCGATATAGACCCTAAACTCGCCAAACTGAATTCGATTTGTAGTGCGATACAAAGTATTATAGGTAGGAACACAAAAAATGAGACACAGTTGAAGTTTTATAGAGTCATGCTTCCGAGATGAAGTTTGTGCGCTCTGTAAAGGGATGCACACGAGCAGTTGGAGGTTATAGGCAGGAAAAGAAATTTTCCCTCACTGAGTGAAAAGATCAGGGAATATCGGAATCGATGGTTGCGTCATATAGACCCACACTGAATGGTGACTGACAAGTAGCCTTGGCAAGTGCCCAATGGAAAGTCACCTGCCGGATACCCGACGAAGGAAGATATGGCTCGACTTTGCTGGTGATACAGCTAATCCTTGTAGGAACAAGAAGAAGAAGGAGAAGAAAAAGAAGAAGTTCTTTTAGGAGAATGAATGCTCTTTGGTCTGATAGACTTCATGTCATATGTAATAAGATAGACATCTTTTTGCCCGAACGTGTAATTAGTTACGCGATGTATATTTATTAGATGTCAAATGTTTGTTGTAATCTGATTTAATGTGAGTGTTCACATCTGTTTAAATCTACTAATAATTTTAAAAAAAATGTATATTCCAGCCTTCAGTGACATTATTAAATGTGCATTGGTGGTGGTAGTAGTAGTTTTTTTTAGAGATGGGAAAAATGCTTTATGCACGGTCAGAGGAGGCTCACCCACTAAAAAGCCCACCTAATAATTCTGGCATTCATATCCATCCTGGAACCACTTAGCACACTACTTCAGGATGGAGCATATTGCGCCTTCCAGATGTTCCTCATCTTCTACTGCCCGTTGAGTGCAAGTTGAGTCTGTCTTTTTTTTCTAGTAGGACCCACTGAATAAATGCATTGATGCGGTCCCATTCCGCCTTACCACGAATCATAAGCGCAACTACGCACTCGGGCGTGAACTCCCCGAGCTCCATTTCCAGTACCATCCTCTGTCTTGCGAATCTGCAGCGCTTGAATAACGTGTGCGATGCATCTTCTTGGGGAGAGTCTCCGTATTGGCATGCTGGACTCTGCACCTTTCCCATTCTATGGAGGTAGGCTTTAAAATTCCCGTAGCCACTGAGCAACTGGGTCATATGGTAGTTGACCTCACCGTGTTGGCGGTCGATCCATTCCTTCAAGTTTGGTATGAGCCTTGCGGTCCATCCTCCTCTATCCTTTCTATCCTTCTATCCCAACGATCTTGGATATAGTAGTAGTAGTAGTAATAGTAGTAGTAGTAGTAGTAGTAGTAGTAGTAGCAGTAGTAGTAGTTTTTTCGTGATGTTTGAGACTTGTCCAGAAGGACAAGCCTCCGGCTGATCTGGGGCAAGCCTTCTTCAGTCGAATAGTAGGATGTAATGAGACGCACGCCATTGCATGGCGGAAGCGAAGAAGGTGGAGGCACATTGAAGGTGGAGTAGTGCATGTGTGTGTATTTGTGTATAGATGTAGTTTGTAGCCATATAGGTAAAGGAAGTGGCTGATGGAAGTGCCAATAAGTTTAGTTTACACATGAGGGCAGCCAAGACAGGGACGAGTAACGCAGGTCGCCAAAGCTGGAAGGAGGTGACAGAGAGGCGTCAAAGTAGGCGGGGGACACAAAGAAGAGGGCTAAAAACTAGGTAAGAAGTTAGGGAAAATTTAGTTGTTGTGTGATCAGGAAGGAAGGCAGGTTGTGTATGTTTGAAGTTGGGAGTTAGGTGTTTCTATTTCTATGATGATGGCGGCGAGGAGTTCTAGGAGGAGGTTCATCGCTATGGTAAGGAGGCGGTTTATCACGAAGGAAGGTCTATGGGTGTTGTGGGTAGTTCTGTTGATGGATGTGGCCATGGATTGTAGGGAAGTGCGTTGTTTTGCACTTTTGCAGTTTGTTATTATTATTATTATTATATTAGTAGTAGTAGTAGTAGCAGTAGTAGTAGTAGTAGTAGTAGTAGTAGTAGTAGTAGTAGTAGTAGTAGTAGTAGTAGTAGTAGTAGTAGTAGTAGTAGTAGTAGGAATAGTTGTAGTAACCATTGATCACATCAGTGACTGTACGGTATAACCACCTTACATTGTTTGGAATGATTACATTGTTTTAGAGAAAGTAAGTTTGTACTTTAACATAGTTTCATTACGGTATTTTCTCTTTTTATGAGTCAGCAGTTTACTCCAGTGAGAAGATGGCAGAGGAGTGTTACTCATCATTCCAAAATGGACGTTAGTCAGGTTGCGTTTTGTAACTTTTAAGACCATTTATACTGTATAACGTTTATTACACTATTCTTGATCTTGTTGTCATTGTCCTTGTTGTTATTGTTGTTGTTATTCTTCGTATAATTATTATTATTTTTTTTATTTTTTTATCGGCCATCTAAGGACCACATGCCAATTTCAATTATTTATTCTTTGTTCTTTTCTTTTTCTCCAATATTCTTTCATCTTTTCACTGCGTCTCTTCCTCCAGTCTTCAGTCCACTTTGAACCTGCGTTTTTCTCTCTCCTACCCTGAACTCCTTCCATTTTTAACACTTTTGCCCGAAAAACCTTCTCTTTCAATTGCTTCTTCCGCGTGTACATTATTTTCTTCTAAATCCTTTTGTACTTCTTTAATCCAACTTGATGTTGACTTCTTCCCCCACAGATATTTGAAGATCTGCTTTGTTAACCTATTGTCGTCCATTCTATATAGAATGTCCAAAAAATAATAGCCTTATTTTTGTAATTGTTTCTGTTATATTTTCTATACTTTGATATATTTCATCATTACTTATTAATTTCCAACCTTCAGAAGTTTTTCGCGAAGTTTTACAATAATAATAATCATTATTATTATTATTATTATTATTATTATTATTATTATTAATCTTTTTCTTCTTTTCATTTGTCTTTACTCCTGAGCCTTGCCCCTGTTGCGAGCTTAATTTTACAATAGTTAGTCACCCACTTCTTTTTAGACTGCCAACGTATCAATGTTCTTTTAGTTGGTACAACAACATCTTCTTAGGCAAAAGATTGTCAGTCATCGATTCTTCATCATCACTTCACTTTCTCTGATAAGCTATAATATTTTCCTTCAAAAGTTTATGTTCAACGTAACAATTTCGGAATCCGTCTGTTCTCGAGATATCCACCACTTAATATGAAATACGCATTTTCACGCCTTGAAGCTTACTTCTACCATTAGATGTAAGAAACCAATTTTCTGTATCTTACAATCCAGATGAAACAAAGGTTTATAAAATTTCATCAAAATTTGACCTCAGGCCTTATATTATCCTTGTATTACCGTACATCCTACACATGTTTTAATTTCACGATTCACGCACAAGTCAAGATAAGGGAAACAAGTCAAATCAAGTGAAACCTATAAACTTGAACTTCTGTACCTGATTAATTTTCACTTATTTGTTAAGAACGACTTAGCCTTCATCTCATTATTAAATCATCTATTCAGCTTTACTGGTCGGACGTTTTTTTGAAGTTTATTTCTTTAATTCTGTATTGAAAACAATAATCTTTATTTCAATAACAACGATGATTGTTATTGTAAAATTGTCACTACTCAAACCGTCGTCTCAACTTGTAACCTCAAATCTATTTTCAACCATTTTCTTACAAATTCAACAAAACTCGGAATAAACAACAGCCTTGTTGTGAATCCATGTTTATAGTTTCAAAAACCAAATCTCCTGGATTTTCTTTTACAGAGATTTTAGCATTAACATAAATTTTCTTTATCAATTCTATGATAGTTTCTTGAATCCCTCTTATTCTTACAATCTTCCAAAGGCGATTCCACAATACTTTATCAAAAGCTTAACATAATCCACAAACACAATTTTTACCAGTTTTCTGTATTTGTCAAAGATCATTATTAATACGTAAAAACTAAAGGTTTCATAGTAACAAAAGTATTTTGGAGAATCAAATAAGTAAATTATTGTCCGGGCTGTTAGGGCCGTGGTCCTTTTCTTGTAAATCCAAACGTTTCGAATGCAGCCGCGGCAGTCGTCTTCAGTAGACTAGACCCACTGAAGATGACTGCCGCAACTATAGTCGAAACGTTTGGGTCTGCAAGAAGAGGTCCACGGCCCAGCAGCCTGGACAGTAATTTTGCTGAAGGTGACTCCGGCCGTGAAAGCTTTAGTGTTGTGATGGATCAAATCAAATTTGAAAAAGTAGACGAACAGCAGTCGACGTTTCGTATTGTAACAGCTAGAGCTGCAGATAAAAGGGCAGGCTGTAATTTACAAACATGCTTCTCGTTCGTAGTTGATATGTTGCAGGGTTGATCGAAATTTATTACAGGCGTTACCTTATGGACGGTGAAATAGCGACATGCTTAATTAGATACATGCGGGCAAAACATATGATTAGCAAACCGCGTATATAGGACGATAAGGACGTAGTCTGCCTCCGACACTGTTTAATATTACCTCGACGTGTTAAGTTTCAGTTGAAGAGAAATATCAGTAATTGTCGTATAATTAATACATTAAGAAGTGTAAACAATACGCTTTATCAAAATGACCAGGCATGTATTCCAGGAACCGGAAGACCGCTTGCAGTGGGGATTAATCACGCTGCTCTCGTCGTTTAATATAATAATCCCGACGAGATCCATACCATTTAAAAGGAAAGAACCTACCAAACGTAAAGTAGTAATTAACAGTAACCTTCTTGAACAAGTTCCATAATTTTCAATATTTGGAATAGAATGTCAGTTACGAGATCACGGAGCAATTATCCAAAGAAATCAAGAATGGAGGGTCACATGCGATGGTACATTACAGTTATGGCTACTAGAGCGCTATGTCATGGTTTGGTAACGTAGCTATTATGAAGACGAGACTCAGATAGGACAGCAGCAGAAGACACGCAATTGTGATGCAGTGGAGCAGAGAATACAAAATGAGAAACCAAAACAAAAATATCGGTATGAAGAACCATACATGACTTCCATGTTCTAAGATTTATATTTAAAATCATTTACTTGAATTCGGTTCGATAATTTCTAACAAGTTAGGTATGTTCCTGGTAAATCGAGTTTGGCAAATTGATATGAAATATTTCCATAGAAACTACTTCTTTGTTACCGATAACGTAGTACACAGATAAAAAATTATCCCCTCCCCCTTCAACTATCATTTTCTTTTATAGAAAATTATACCCTCCCCCTTCAAATACCCTTTTCATTTATAGATATTTCATCTACCTTTCTACAGTGGATTATTATGATCTTCAGGATAATTTATTTATAAAAATTAAGTACTTTACTCTTGTTAAAACGTAAAACGTTGCTGGTAAACCACCCCTTCTCCTTAACCGATCTTCGCCAAAATTAATAGGCCTTGAGTCCTCTAGAAATCGGGCACATATGCAAAACATTATTTGATTCTGTTTAAATTTGCGACAGTTAGCGTTCGCCATTTAAAAAATTCTACACACAGACACACACACACACACACACACACACACACACACACACACACACACACACACACTTTTCGGAAACTGAATTTCCTTCATGTTTTGAAGTTAGTACAATCAGAATCAGCCCTTATCCTGAACACTATTTTTTCGCGATCACCACACTTTCATTTCCTTACGGAACATTAAAGTAAAAATAATTGAAAAGGAGTCCGTAATAGCGGGGTAAAATAAGAATAAATGGAGATACAGCGTAGAAAGAATGGAGTGCGAGCTAAGTATTAGCTTAAGACCGCGAATTAGGAATGCTGTTGACTAGCCTCAGAATGGAGTGCGAGCTAAGTATTAGCTTTAGACCGCGAATTAGGAATGCTGTTGACTAGCCTCAGAATGGAGTGCGAGCTAAGTATTAGCTTTAGACCGCGAATTAGGAATGCTGTTGACTAGCCTCAGAATGGAGTGCGAGCTAAGTATTAGCTTTAGACCGCGAATTAGGAATGCTGTTGACTAGCCTCAGAATGGAGTGCGAGCTAAGTATTAGCTTTAGACCGCGAATTAGGAATGCTGTTCACTAGCCTCAGAATGGAGTGCGAGCTAAGTATTAGCTTTAGACCGCGAATTAGGAATGCTGTTCACTAGCCTCAGAATGGGGTGCGAGCTAAGTATTAGCTTTAGACCGCGAATTAGGAATGCTGTTGACTAGCCTCAGAAGGTGTGACAAAATGGGAAAACACATGGAACCGGAACACACTTGTAGTTTAATCGTGAAAGCAGGAAGAAGAGATAATTATTATTTTAGGTTAAACTGCGCAGTGTGTTGTGTGTACAAAAAAAATTTCTACAAACACAGACGCGCGCGCGCGTATTCTGATCACGTTCGAAACAGTGTTTGTAAGCGTGGTGTTTTATTAGCATCAATTTCTTATACTGAACGTGGGACACGTAAGTTAGGCCTACGTATGGTGGAGCAATAGCTGCTACTTCTTAAACTATTTACTGCATGCAGTCGGTAAGTAAATACTGACTGGTTTAACGATACGTAGATCGAAATAACTGTTATATCTTAGATTAGGATGTGTTAATTTTTGTTTATAACTTCCATTGTTCCATAAGAAAATGTAAGTATGGTGATGGCGAAAAACATCGTGTTCGAGATAAGGACTGATTCCGATTGTGCTATCCTCAAAACATGAAGAAAAGTCATTTTCCGAAAAGTGTCTGTGTCTGTGTGTAGAATTTCTTCTATTGCGAACGATAACTGCAGCAAATTCAAACAGAATCAAATAAGTTTTTGCATATGTGCCTGCATTATAGAGGCCTCAAGGCCTATTGATTTTGGTGAAGATCGGTTAAGGGGAAGGAGTAGTTTACCTGCAAGGTTTTATTTAACAAGTGTAAACTACTTAATTTTGATAAATAAAGTATCCTGAAAAGAAAGTTATTGTAATATACTGTAGAAAGGTAGATGAAATATCTATAAATGTAAAGGGTAGTAGGGGGTTATTTTCTATGAATGAAAATTATAGTTGAAGGGGAGGGGATAATTTTTTACATGTGTACTACGTTATCGGCAACAAAGAAGTAGTTTGTTGTTAAAATTCCTTCCCGGGCTGTTTGGCCGCGGTCCAATGTTTTCTGCAAAACCAGACGTTTCGGCAATGCCATCGACTGCCATCATCAGTGAAAATCGAGTGCGCTAACGTGAGGTGGTATACGTTAGTGACCACAGTACTGTGGTTAAGGCTGAAGAAATAAGTAGATTCTATGGGAATATTTCATTTCGAAAATGATTTTAAATATAAATCTTAGAACATGGAAGTCATGTATGGTTCTCCATACCGATCTTATATACTACTCAACTACGTGCATCATCTTTGGGACTACAGATCTGATACAGTGAAAGCATTTACTTACATGGGTTCACTTGTGGCCAATGAAGGAGAAAATCCAAAGAAAACTTGTTCCTGCTAACAGGGCTCACTTCAACTTTAAAGGAAATTTGAGTCCAATTTGCTGTCAAGGGCAACAAAGTGCTTACTTATACAAGACACTGGTTGTCCCAGTGCTACTGTACGCCTCGGGGACATGGGTTCTGAGTAGAAGGAGTGAGATTGTGCTGGGAACATTTAAGACGAATATATGGGCCAGTGAAGGTGGGTGGTGTCTGGAGAAAAAGAACTAATGAAGAGTTAGTTCCTGCTACACGACATGACCATAATCTAAATAATAAGGGTAGGACGGCTTAGATGGGCAGGTCTATGGCCGGCTCTAGTAGAAGCCCGGAATATTAAAAGTGGCAACACTGGAACCAGGTGATACTTGAGGCCGACTAGACGATCTCATAATTTATGTATTTCAATAATCAAATTGCGTCATTTTTAATTGCCAGTTAACAGCTAAAGATCGACTCATACTACTAATACTAATTATGTCCGAAGACCTTTAATGCAGTGGTTCTCAGTTGCCTTCTGCATTCTATGCGTTGACCAACTACCGGTTCATCCGCGTTTTGGATCCTCCAAAGCTAGTCCCGGATTCTGGTCTGGAAAAGCTGGTGGTTGGATTCTGCGGCACCCACAGAAGTGAAAAGCGCAGTTCATCGTCTGGCAATGCACGTACTGAGGAATGTGATACCCCAAGGACAAGAGAGTGCCCTACTCCAACCCGCTCATCCGCCTTCCGAAAAAGCCGTTGACACCTTTGCTCTTTAAAGAGTCATAAAGGTGAGTCAGAGTGGTGCTGTCGTACTACGGAAAAGATCCGTCGTTTGTTGCTAGGAAGGACGTAGGTTCTAACTGAACGCTGCATTTGTGATTAATCCGAGTGCAAATAGACGGGGTATTGGCGTGTAACACGATAATCGCTGGATTGTATCCAAGGCTAAGCTACGGTTGCATTGTCTTTGGTATAATTCGATTGTCTCCGTTTGGCCTTCCTGAATTCTCTGCAGTCTTCACACAGGTCACTACGCACATTCCAACCGGAAAGGTAATTGTTTATTTCAAGGTGTAGATTATTCGGATTGAAAATTATTAGTTTAAACGCGTATCCATAAGGAAAAGTCAGCAGTCATTCAAATCGTGAGTCTTGTGCAGTATAACATTTTTAAAAACGTTAATTGACTTTATTTACATAATCTTCTTCTTCTTCTTCTTCTTCTTCTTCTTCTTCTTCTTCTTCTTCTTCTTCTTCTTCTTCTTCTTCTCCTTCTTCTTCTGCTCCTCCTCCTCCTCCTCCTCCTCCTCCTCCTCCTCCTCCTCCTCCTCCTCCTCCTCCTTTTGTGTTAGTACTCTGTCCTGTTCTATAATAACGGTCCTACATGCTGTCCTTGGCCGACCAATGCTCTTCTTGGTGGCTAAAACAATATGTGCCAAAAATATGTTTGTTGAAGATAGGTATAGGTAAACAGACGCGCCGTTGCTAAAGCATATGCAATACCGCATTTCATTTCCATATCATAGCCGAGTGATAGCAGAGTGTCACAATCTAAAACCTTTTGTCTTGCCGGTAATTGAATAGATCCCATGACATCTGGAAATACACGTGCTGAGAAATGTGAAACGGTCTTATTTCCAAGAACGTCATTTTTGATAACAGAAAATGAGCCAGTCAAGCAGTGGCGTATCTCGAATTGGGTTTGTTTTGGGGGCGGTCGTCTGGTCTAGTCGGCCTCATGCAAAAGAAAAAAACAATTAAGACTAATCAATATTGCTATTTTTAATCTGGCTGAAAAACGAAGCATGATAATATCCTGAATTCAATCCTGTGAACGTAAACGGTAATCTATATCTATAAAAATGAATGTTTGTTTCTTTCTTTCTTTCTTTGTCCCGTATGCGTTCCTATACCATTCATCCGATTGCGATGAAACTTCGTTGAGTTGTTGTGCGCACGCCCGCGAAGGTTTATGAATTTTTTTCGATGGGGTCCTATGGGGGGTTCTTGGGGTCATCCACATCTCCTCCTAAACCACTGGACCGATTTCAACCAAACTTGGCACAAATATTTTATGCAACGGGAGAACCAACATAGGGTAGGTGTTTTTTCGATGGGGTCCTTTGGGGTCTTCCATATCTCCTCCTAAACCACTGGACCGATTTCAACCAAACTTGGCACAAATATTTTACGCAACGGGAGAACCAACATAGGATAGGTGTTTTTTTCTACAGGGTCCATTGGGGGTCCTTTGGGGTCTTCCACATCTCCTCCTAAACCACTGGACCGATTTCAACCAAACTTGGCACAAATATTTTACGCAACGGGAGAACCAACATAGGATATGTGTTTTTTCGATATGATCCTTCGGGAGGTCCTTTGGGGTCTTTCACATCTCCTCCTAAACCACTGGACCGATTTCAACCAAACGTGGCACAAATATTTTACGCAAAGGGAGAACCAACATAGGATAGGTGTTTTTTCAATGGGGTTCTTTTGGGGGTTCTTTGGGGTCTTCCACATCTTCTCCTAAACCACTGGACCGATTTCAACCAAACTTGGCACAAATATTTTACGCAACGGAAGAACCAACATAGGATATGTGTTTTTTCGATATGATACTTCGGGGGGGTCCTTTGGGGTCTTCCACATCTCCTCCTAAACCACTGAACCGATTTCAACCAAATTTGGCACAAATATTTTACGCAAAGGAAGAACCAACATAGGATAGGTGTTTTTTCGATGGTGTCCTTTGGGGTCTTCCACATCTCCTCCTAAACCACTGGACCGATTTCAACCAAACTTGGCACAAATATTTTACGCAACGGGAGAACCAACATAGGATAGGTGTTTTTTCCGACGGGGTCCTTTGGGGGGTCCTTTGGGGTCTTCCACATCTTCTCCTAAACCACTGGACCGATTTCAACCAAACTTGGCACAAATATTTTACGCAAAGGGAGAACCAACATAGGATAGGTGTTTTTTCGATGGGGTCCTTTGGGGGGTCCTTTGGGGTCTTCCACATCTTCTCCTAAACCACTGGACCGATTTCAACCAAACTTGGCACAAATATTTTACGCAACGGGAGAACCAACATAGGATATGTGTTTTTTCGATATGATACTTCGGGGGGTCCTTTGGGGTCTTCCACATCTCCTCCTAAACCACTGGACCGATTTCAACCAAACTTGGCACAAATATTTTACGCAAAGGGAGAACCAACATAGGATAGGTGTTTTTTCGATGGGGTTCTTTTGGGGGTTCTTTGGGGTCTTCCACATCTCCTCCTAAACCACTGGACCGATTTCAACCAAACTTGGCACAAATATTTTACGCAACAGGAGAACCAACATAGGACAGGTGTTTTTTCCGATACGATCCTCTGGGGGGTCCTTTGGAGTCTTAAAAAACTAACTTATTAGATCTGGTTACTATGGCAACCCAATGGAATAGATTCTGTTCTAAATATATTATCGCATTAAATTGAAGACCACGCGAACGAAGTCTTTATATATTATATATATACAAACACTTTCTTTCTTTGAGTGGCATTGCAATGCATGCCGGGTACTCGCTAGTGACACAATAAAAATACACGTTATTGAAACACTGTGTTCAATATGCTCACTGACTGCACTGATTTTCCTACATTTCATATTTCAAACGTATACGCTAATGCTGTGTAATAAACTTGTTTGTATATTTAAAACAAACTCCGTTAAGCCGGGAGTTGACTAGATGTATGCTTATTCTGCCTCATGGTCGCTTTGGCCCCCATCTGAATTTGGCATAAATGATCGGATCCCCAACGGATTCGGCGTAAATGATCATTTTGAGATCTCTAAGTTTGATTTTGTTTGAAAGATATTAGTAATAATATGAAACACCGCAACAATCGGTGGACATCCTGCCTACATTAAAGGCGGCGAACCTGAACTTCCAGGTCATCATCATCATCTTCGGAACACGTCATAGGCAAGGTGCTGCCTGTTCCGCCTTCAAAGTTCCTCCAGCCATCTCTGCCATCTCTTTCTGGGTCTACTATAATGTCTCTACTGCTAAGACATCATAACACAGGGAACCCGTTTAATTGGCCTCTGTCAATTAAACTGGCTGCCGTTGTTAGTACTAGTTATTTACCAACAATTTGGGAAACTGTAAAGAACAGGAATTCGTGCAAGGTTACTCAAACTTACTTACTCTCTTTTGGTTTTAGCAGAAACATCTCTTTATTTTTACTTCAAAATAATGTTTTGATTGATAATACCTTTAGTGGTTATCACCTTTTTCTTTTGTTTTAAATTTTCTGATAGATTCTACATCGAGAGCTCTTATACTCTTTAAAGTGTTACTCAGATGAGTTCAAAGCTATACTGTTTTAGATTACATTAAATACCACGGATCCGGGTTCTAATTTCATAATATTTCAAAATACTTCCACATTATGTAAACTATTTGAAGAATAGTTTGATTAATAGATTAGATTAATATACAGTAAATACAAAATTACTATGTTAAGATTTACATGGTTTGACAGAGTCTTTTCAAAACTTGTACTGTTTTTTACTTTGGTCGTTAGAAAACGATATAAGCATAGAAGTTACTGTTCTGTGTCACCTGGATATAATGGTGATCTGCAGCTGGTCCTCTTGCGGATCCTCTTCAGTCGGTTTTCCGGATGATCTTCGTAGTAGGTTGAGTTTCTCCATTAAGACTATCGATTCTAAGTGGTGATCACAGTCATCACGCTACAATTCTGCTACCTGGTGCTCGTGATGTTGACGTCGTTCCTTCTTGTGGACGTGCGAGTTCACTTCTCACAATTTAGTTTAATGTACACTAATGTTATCTTCCTACATGGTATGAAATATACCTTAAAATTTAAACTTTGATTTACAAAGAGATGTGTCGACTATTATTTTCCTTTTATTCATTATCTACATATAAGTTACATTATCAGATTTACGTTGCACTTAGTTTCACCTACATGTCGAGTATTTTACCATAAAACACTAACTTTCTGTAACATAGTTTGAAATAAAATGTACGTTCACGTTCCAGCCACATTGTGATGCTGTTAACTCTTCGGATATTCTGAGTCGACTGGGGTTGATTTAGCGGCCGTGTGTAGGGACGGGGGCGCACTTCACGAGTCAAGAGAAAAGTAGTTCGTACTTTTATTATTAGTATTTTTCTACTAATTAACTATTATTAATTATCCTATTTTTCTTTATTTAGTTAGGTATTTAGGTACAGCGGGGAGGGTGGATTATTTTCTCACGCGGTATTTAAACCAAAATTTATTTTTTTATTTTTGTGCTATTTAAATTTGCTTTTAAATCGTCACACTGCCTACACACCTGTGTCATATATCTTCGTGTTTCCAGACTTGTTTGGCCAGACTAGAATCTGACATTCTTTCTAAGTGTTCTTCCCACCGTTGTTTGTAATCTTTTAATTTTTCGTTCAAGTTAAAAACTTGTAACTCTTCTCTTATGACCTCATTTCTTATACGGTCAAGTTTATAAAACCATTTAACTCATTTTAAGTACGCCATTTCCGAGGCCTGTATTTTACTGCCTTGTTTCTTGGTTGTTGTCCTCAATTCACACGCGTAGGACAGTACAGTGACTGGCATAACTTTGTAGAGCTTTAATTTTATATCTTGTTTCGTCAAGGTATTTGGCGTATCTTGTTTCTAAAAGTACGGTTTATTGTCCCACAAATGGTCTGAAACTTACCTAACTTAACATCAATATCATAATTCCTATCATAGCCATTATCATTTTCCAAATAGTTAATATGGCTCACCTGTCCTAGAATTCGACGATTAATCATTATTTTTGTTCTTGTTGGTTCCTTTTCTCGAAACGCCATTACCTTTGTTTTTGTAGTGGGTATTTTCATATTGTATTGTTTGGAAATCTGATGAAGCTTAAAAAACAGAAACTTCCAGATGGTCCATAAAAAAATGTTGATTGGAAAATATCCAAGAAAATCAATATTTATTACCATTAGCCATATGCAAAATGGAGCGTGCTGAACACCACCAAGAAGCGATAGACCTAAATTTCGAGTATTCCAGACCGCCTCTTATCACCAAATAAAATTACTCAAACGGCGTACAATTTTAATGATTAAAATCAATGATTAATCGTCAATGAATTTACGAATAATTTTGTTGTCCCCCAAAGTAGTGGAGAGGATGAGTAATGCTTTATGATCTCATTCCTTGATGAAAGGAAATTTCTAACCGCACCTCCAAGTGGTGAGGGATGGGAAACACCTACAGGTGGCTAACGCGGATCTGGAGACCGAGTGACAGCCGGTATAAGCTGTCCTTTCTCTACTTGTCATTGTCAAATAGAGATTAGGGCACCCTCTTGCCCTTGGAATAAGAAATTTCCCCTAAAGACGGATGACCTTCCATTGGTCAACGACGTAGGATGTGGGAGGCAAGGATAAACCACCACATTAAAGATCCTTATGGATATATCAACAAGGAAAACTGGTCTCTTTACTTTGGTAAGACAGCCAGTTTATGGGAGAACACCCAGACAGAAAATCGGGCTGGACGTTAATCCTGAAGGTGGCAGCCCCATCATACGACGTCTTACTCTGCGATACTACTAAATTACCTCAAATAAGGACTAGACGGATGATATACGGCAGGAACTGAATATTGTGAGTATACTCGACAGGATGGCCCAGTATCGGCTGAAGTGGTGGGAAAATTCTTGCCGAATTGCCGCATCCCCGAACAACTATGGAACTATGAGCCTAGGGGACGGAGAGGTGTGTGACGTCCGAGGAAACGCTGGAGTGACCAGCTGTAATCTTTGCCTATTTGGGACAGGAACAAACCATCCTTGGTTTAATCCGTGCAGATGATGATGATTTTGTTTTTAAATGAAACGGTAATAAGAAACCTGAAGCGCGCATCTAGTAAAAAGCAGTAAAACCTTTTTAGTCTTTTACTGTTAGTAGCCGACAATTTCAGATCTTCCTATTTTTGTTTTTTCCCCAACAAATGTCACTAGAACTGTTGATTTCTTTTATTAATATACTCACTTATCACTTAGTCTGAGCCACTGATGGCACAAGATATTTGAATTTGAATTTTATGAATAGCAATTTTAAAATATTATTTGGCTTACAGAATAATGCTAAGAAATTTGGCAAACCTTACTGTCGGCGCAGAAACCGTGCCCACTCGAGTTTGAACCTTAATTCAAGTTAACGGTTATACCAATTTTAAATCAAATTATACCAATTTTTAGCGCGTATTTCATTGTACGTTGAATGGTGGTAATAAAAAAATTTCGTTAGAGTGTGTGTTGGCCGGAATAAAAATAGTGTCCGTTTTATTTACCTATTCTAGGGAAACCTCAACTTTAAAACAAAAGTACATAAAAACGCGGCGAAAGAAATATAGTCCGACTGCAACGGAATATGGACACGTTATAGAATGGAATGTTCTTAACATATGTGTAAAGTTAGAAGTTGTTATCTGTGTTAAAAAAGTAGTTGTTATTAATTTCGTAAAACAACTTTTTCTCATTACCTAATAATCGGAATAAATCGCGCTTGGACTCGTTTTAAGTGTCGTTCGTTTTCTGTACCAATTCATAAATTTCATAAAACGCAAAGTGATAATTCAATTAAATAATGATTTTTATCTACACCCGTAACGTAATAACGTGTTATCCCACTCATTTTGAGTGGGATAACAAGTTCATTATCGCACTGGTTTTGTTATCCCACTCGTTTATATTTTAAAATTTATTGACACATAACACAAAATACAATATAATATTACAATCTAAACATGTTATCTAATTACTTTAGATATTAATAGCACAGTCTTTATAGTTATTTAAGTAAATTCCTGCTACAGAAGAAGATTGGAACTTTTTCGTCACCAAGTTAAATGTTTGATCGTCAGAAGTAGTTGTAAGCTCCTTGCCCTTATTGTCGATATCAGCAATGCCTAAAATTTGTGAAGCTAATTTAGAAGGCAAACTTTCAGATTCACTCATTTTAAAACAACTTACAAATTACTAATTTGCAGCAAAAACAAACTATTTTTAATCATAACAACGTGGTTACTATGGGAACGTATACGTCACAATACATTATTTCAACTGCTACGTAGATAAACTACAAATTTTTATTAGTGGTTAAATAAATTTATGCTACACTCACTTGTTGCACACACCACTAGTCACTGTGACCACGATTAGCGCTAACCACCTACGGCAGTTACGTTCTGATGATGAACGGGTTCGTTCGAAAGAACGTAGATAGCTTAAATTTTCTGATTCTCACATTTTTTATTTTTCAGCGGGTGTAGATAAAATATCGTACGACGCACGAGTGATAACGCATTATTAATATACTTGTGTGATTAGACGATTTGTGCTACGCACTCGTAGTCCAAACTTTCACACGCGTATATTAATAATGCTGTTATCCCACTTGTATCGTAAATATCTATTATTTGATAGTGAGATGATATGCGCTCAGGTAAGCACCTGTGGCAGGAGTCGGACGCCTGTTAATTTTTTGAGACAAAGCACAAAATAACTAAAAATGTGTTTTATGAAATAGAACAACCTCTAA
This sequence comes from Magicicada septendecula, assembly GCA_034769895.1. Taxonomy (NCBI): domain Eukaryota; kingdom Metazoa; phylum Arthropoda; class Insecta; order Hemiptera; family Cicadidae; genus Magicicada; species Magicicada septendecula. The sequence goes on along the minus strand of CM068370.1, from coordinate 36,038,469 downwards.
GTATATTTTCCCCACATCTGTGTACTCTGTAGGTTAGCAGGTTTCCTTTTGCTTAGTATCCAGTACTTGGTTTGTTATGTCACCATCATTATTTCTTGGAGTGTGATCAGCGTACTTCCACTTTCTTCTACCTTCAGTTCTTGTTACTGGTCTTTCTCCATTAGTCTCTGTTTGGTCTTTATCTCCGCATCTTGTTTGTTATACGATTAACTCCCCCTACGCGTATCTTCGTTAGAGCGGTTGACTATAAACGTTTTAATTTTCCGTATACTTCTTCTCCCTAGCGTTCAGGTTTCTGACGTTATACTTTTACGTTTTCGTTGAATAATATTATTTGTTTCGCTTTAAATTCCGTTGGATACCGAGAATTTTTTTTAAAATATAAAATGTGTTTTAAGCCAAGTTTATTCTCGCATTCATTTCTTTCGTATATTCTCTATTTTTATCAAATATTGTTCTATTATTATAATTCCGGCTGTACAATGTTTACACATTTTCCGGAACCAAAGATTACAGAAGTGATTGAATTCTCATCGTCCACTGCTGCTTGTCCATCCAAAGATCTTTAATTTTTCGTTCCCTCAATATAGTCTGAATTTTTTCTGTCTAGGTGATAGGTGGTCTCCTCTTTTCCTTCTTCCTGGTGGGGTCCATTCCATAACTCTCTTTGGGAATCTTTCCTGTGCCATTCTTTTCGTGTGTCATACCATTGTAATTTTTTGTTTGGATAAAATCAACAATTAAATTTTTCAGATTCATTCTGTCCTAAATTCTAATTTCTAATTTTCTAATTTTCTCACGTTTGGATACTCTTGCGGAACGTCTCCAAATGTCCATCTCTGCTGTCATTAATTCTGTTCTTGTGTGTTTATTAGTAGGTCTAGTCTAAACTTCTGAGCTGTAAGTCATGATACTTCTAACAATGGTTTTAAATATCTTGGTTTTAGTTTCTCCTGTAATTTGCTTACCCCACAGGATTCCATTTAATGTAGATATAGCCATCTTTCCCAAATTTAATTCTGGATTGTATTTCTTTGTCTTGCTTCCCACTGGCCGTAATTTTCACCCATAAATATTTTTCTAAAGTTTCCGAATGTCGGTACACGGATTTGCCTGCCTTACTGATTCGTTGACAACTATGTGTAGCCTTACGATATCGAGCAAAACAATGAGTAAATAAATTCCTGACCCAGTCACTGTTAGCGCGCAGGAACACGTCAGACACGAGCACGCGTCGTTGCGGTGCGGTGCGAGGCGGATCCGTGTATTGTCCGCCGCAGAAAGCGGTTAGCGGAACACTCTACACTTCCTCGTGTTGTTACCGCGCTTACGTAACACAAGGCACTTTCGGTAATCGGTCTTACGTCGGTGTGACGTAATGTGGTCTCTGTAGCGAATTCAGACGTGCAAGTGTTACCCGTGGTCACGATTACAGCTGAGCTCAGAATTTTTGACGTGTTGAAGACAGCCACGGTTTCAGTAGCGCGGCGTACATGTAACCGCTGTTGCCGGCGGCAACAGTACAAGCAATTAAACAAAATAAAATTAATTATATTACAGAATAAATATTTTCGTTATTAAATATGGTGAGGGATGTTGTGGAATTCGTTATTCGTTGTGGTGGGGGATGGGCAACACATACGGGTGGCTAACGCGGCTCTGGAGACCGAGTGACAGCCGGTACAAGCTGTCCCTCCTCTTCATTGTCAAGTAGAGGTTAGGGCACCCTCTTGCCCTTGGGGTGAGAAATTGACCCTAAAGACGGATGACCTTCCGTTGGTGAAGATGATGATGGTGATGATGAAATAATTTCATCATCATCATCATCATCATCCTCAAAGTTTAAACCAAAAATGGTTCCGGTCTCAAATAGGCAAATATTACAGGTGGTCACTCCAGCGCTTCCTCGGACGTACCACACCTCTCCGTCCCCTCGGCTTATAGTTCCATTGTTGTTTAGTTATGCGGCAGTCATCCATTCGGCAAAGATGTTCCCACCAATTCAGCCGATACTGGGCGATCCTGTCGAGTATACTCATAATATTCAGTTCCTGCCGTATATCAGTGTTTCTTCTATGATCATGGAGTGTATACCCTCCAACGTGCCTGAGAAATCTCATGTCAGCCTCTTGGATGCGGCTGCCTGGCCTTTCGTTAAAGTCAAATTCTCAGACCCATAAAGAAGTGTGGGAAGAGCCATCAGCTTGTAGAATTTTTGGCGTGTTTATTTACTTGCTGACTTAAGGGTTCGCCTGATGGTCCCGCACATAAGGTTGAACTTATGCAACTTGTTCACCACGTCGTTGCTTGCATTATAAGACACACTGGAGCTCAGGTATTCAAAACTGCTAACTTGTTCCAGGACAGTACCGTCTATAACAATTTTTGCCCGTACGGGATCAGTTCCACAAAAAGCCATTACCTTGGTTTTAATTGTGCATATCTGCCATCCAGAGTCTTTGCAGATTCCATTTAACAAATGTATACCCATCTGCAATCTGTTTTCAGAACAGCTTGAAATTTTCTCATGTTGTTTTCGCATTTGAAATACGATCACTATTAGTAGGGAAACTTGAAGAAAAGCATGGAATTGCTTTCGAACTGATGTGCCCTTGCACCGTCTTGTGTTGCCGGCTCAGACATTGGCAATGTTTTACTGCGTACGGTCATTGGCCTCGTAGTAGTTGTCACTGTACAGACTAGCGGAGAGGGACACATTCGTCCGCCCAATATGTTCCCGCTGTATAAACCGGCAAAACGCTCAGTTATCAGCTACGTTCGTTTTCGGAACGGACGTGCAGCAATTACAACTAATACGTACCTATTATTTGTATTTTGTTCGTTAAGTTATATATTTCTCTGTTTGTCTTTATTATTTTTAATTCGATTATTTGTGTCCTGATTTATTCTGTGTAAGTATAATGGAGTCAGATCCCATTGAACCGGGACCCTCTTCTTTTGCCGGCGAATAATAGAAAATTCTCTAAAAAATATTTTTGCTCTAAAAAAACACTTCGTACTAGAAAAAATTCGAATTAATTTTTGGGCCTATCACAACCGGCAACAGCTGTTATGTACTCACGCCACGCCACTGTTACTGTTTACAGTGTCAGTTGTTTTGTTTTTAAATGAAGGGCAATTAGGAACCAGAATCGTTAGTGAAACGTCGAACTAGAAATAAAACTACGTGGCCTTGTATAGTTAGTAGCCGGCAATCTTGGATCTTCCAATTAATTCCAAATAATTCTCGGATCTTTCATTTATTCCGAATCGCTTAGGCCTATCCTTTTTTGTTTGCAGTCATATACCATTGTCTCCGTCCAGCTGTGTTCTTTGAAAGTAACGAGTAAATTAAATTAATTCACCATTATAGGGTACCATCCATTATAGGGCGCCTCCATCTGCCCTCATCCTTCTCACACCTGGCTACCAACTACATAATGCACACAATTACACCAACATGCACTGCTCTTCCATCTACGTGCCTCCACCTTCTCGACGGCCGGTCTGCAATGGCGTACGACTCCCCACAATTCCCTTACCATCTGGCTGAAGGGGGCTTGCCCCAGACCAGCCCCCGAGTCTGGCCCTTAAAAAAGGTACCAGCCTATAGATGGGTGTGTCATATGGAGAGGCTGCCTCCTGACGGGCCATGACTACCGGTAATTTTCATTCAGGGTTGTCTTCCCCTAGCCTTTGATGCCCAACACCCAACTGAAAGGCAGCCGCAAAATATAATCCTACAAAAATAGGCCGCAGTCTTACAACCGACTAAATCCAATTAGGTTCCCGCTTGTAATATTCCAAAGATAAGCCGGTCCAGGATGGTTTTCCTTACGCCCTAACTTGGTACTGGTGCCTACTGCTACCCTCCACCAGGGATACTTATCGACCTTCCGGTCTAGATCCGTACTGTTCTGCATCAACAGGATCAGCTCTAGTAGGATGTGGCAGTTCACCACGCAGTACGGTCCTGACTGAAGAAAGGCAAACGGGTCCTTTGGGAGCTATCATCACTTCATCCAACCCTGGAAAATTGAAAGGACCACTCCCCACTCAACCCGGTACTTCCTTTCCAAATTCTCTCAACCCCTCAGATCTTCCCATTTTTGTTTTTTCCAACAAATGCCATTAGTTTTAATGATTTCTCTTATTATATACTTCTTCTTCTTCTTCTTCTTCTTCTTCTTCTTCTTCTTCTTCTTCTTCTTCTTCTTCTTCTTCTTCTTCTTCTTCTTCTTCTTCTTCTTCTTCTTCTTCTTCTTCTTGCGTTTCGCAGCGATGATTTCTACGTCTTTCCCTGTCCCCTGATTCTGTTTGCCTAAGACCAGTCGAGACCTCATTATTCCACGTTTCTGTTGGATGTTCGCATCGCCTTGGACGTTTTGCTTCTTGAGCTTCTCGTTCCAGTCACCTAAATAATTTTCGACGTTTTCTCTTCGCCCATTCGCACCACACGACCAAACCATCTCAGTCTCTTAGTCTCAATTTGTTCCAACATTCATCGTATCCATGCCTTTGTCTAACCGTTTCGCTCCTAATCTTACCCACTTTCGTAATCCGTACGATCGTTCACAGCCTTCAGTCTCACAAGCCTCCGCCCGCTTCTTCAGACCACCTCTCAGTCTTCACGATTCATTACCAAACATTAGCATCGCCACCAGAACAGATTCGTAAATTTTTGTCTCACTAACCTGATATTAACAACATCACAGCACAATTAAGCAGTTGTAAGACTTTACACATGCACCGATACGGCACTCTGTACTCTAAAAACAATTCGCGGTAGTGACTGCTGTTGCACGCAGCTTGTCTTTTATAGTCGCGTCAACATGAACAAGGTTGTATTCGCCGATAACCGACTAGAGTTATTTAATCGGTTTTATTCAGTAATAACAATACTCGACATTATTTATTCAATAATGTAAAACATTGTAACGTCATGAAAATCGTAATATCGCCGAAAGTTTTCCGGATGCTCAGACAATGAGTGCTTGTCTGATAATAAGTCATCGGTTGCACGAGTGTAGGTACTCCGCATTTCCGTAAGAATAAACAAGAAAATTATGTGTTTAAAGAAAAGAATAAAACTTGTAGTTTCTTGTAAAAGAAACTGTAGTTGAGGCGCTATAATTTGTCATTTTGCGTCACAACAGAATGTCGACGCGGTACTAAACAGGATGTTTGCTATCCTTCACCGTTAAAACAGCTCCAACGATCCCAAGCGATTACGGACTCTTTTATCAGTAGAACCTTAAACAGAATATTCAAGGATTGGTCGGGCTGTTGGGCCGTAGTCTAGAGTCTATGCTGACAGACGTTTCGGCCTCACCATTGGAAGCCACCATCAGTGTCGGTAACAATTGCCACTCTGTCCGCCAATCGACGCCAGTGATGATGATGCCGAAACGTCTGTCAGCACAGACTCTAAACCACGACGACCTGACAGCCTGGCCAATAACGTTTCCACCTATGCGGACGCCGGCCGTGAAGCCTTAGGAATTCTAGCAGAATATTCAAGGTTTCCTTGGACGGCACATTTTTTAACACCTAGAAATATTAAAACATCTCATATTTGAATGTTTAGTGCATACTATATATACTGCTTAATACTTAAAGGAACACTAAAAAGTAGTACCAGTAACAACTGTATTTCAGGGAGAGTAATAAGTGTAGAAGAGGGTGGAGAGAATATTGATAGAATGAATAAGAGCAAACAGCTAAAGTAAATATAACACTACAAAGCCAATGACAATGAGGAAACAACTGAGTATGTGAAATCAGACCAGGCACACTGCCATGTACTGTTTGGTGTTAAGGAAGGAACAGGCATTACATTGTAAAGTAGAGGTCCGTTTACTCCAACTTCGTCGTACTTGTTTGCTAAATTGCTAAATGTCATGGTTCTGGACGAGGCCTTTCAGTGTTTCCACCATATTCAAGTCCTAAATCACGGCCTAGGCGAATTTAAAAACGAAACTATCTGTCTAAGTGGCATACCATCTTTAAATCTCAGTGCCTGCGGATTAGATTCCGTCAAAGGTTTCTTTTGTTTTTCACTTAAGAATTTTGTCTACTTCAATACGTTTTTAACTTGTGCTTGGTATTTGCTTGTGTAATCGTACCTTACTAACTTACACGGGCCTTCTTCTATAAATGCACTTTACACACTCGCTTTTTTTCTAATATTATTATCGTATTTCCTTTATCTGTTTTTGTAATTATCAAATTATTCTCTTTTATTTTCTTTTTTAATTTGTTTACATCTTGTTTGATTTGTTCTTCACTTTTCCTCTTTTTATTATTATTATTTTTACACATCTGTTCGATTTATCTCTTCCACTTCGAATCTCACCTGTTTCCTAGTATCTTCGTTATCTATTTTTGCAGTTATTGTTTCACATTCGACAGCCGCCTTTTCTCTATTGATGCTTATAGGTGGTACACACTTTAAACCTTTTTCTAACAACTTTTGTTCTCCACCCGTGAATGCAATATTTGAAAGATTCACCACCCTTTCCGCATACGGTATATTTCTGTTTTCTTCCTTTGGTATTCTAACGTTTTTCGTTTTTCCTCAGCTAATTTTTCTAATTTACGGTGCAACCTATCATTTACATCTTTTAATTTCTTATTAACATAATCCTCACCAAACATATGTAAAATTTCTTCTAATTCTGTAAATGAATATATTTTGTGTAATTCTAGATGTATTTTAAACAAGTCTTTGTTTATTATATTTAATTTTCCATAAAGGTATCTAATTTCTAATTTTATCCACAATTTCTCACTAAATTCTTTTACTTTATTTGCTACCTCATCATTACTGTATATCTTAATTTTCACACAGTTTGGTATTGTGTCCCTAAGCATGCATTGTTTGTTGAACCATATTTTGCTACGAGTTTTCTTTAATTTTACTTTAGTTTTTAAATATTTAAATATTAGTCTTACCTTATGTAACTTATCGCCACTTTCCATGTGCAATACTCTGTCATTGTTAATCTTGTTATTCGAATTAGCAGTCTCTGTAACTCCATATTCGTCGTGCTTGTTTGCTAAACTGCTAATTCATGGTCGTCACTTAGATCTTGAATATGGTGGAAACACTGAAAGGCCTCGTCCAGAACATGACATTTAGCAGTGTAGCAAACAACCACGACAAAGTTGGAGTTACAGAGACTGCCAATTCAATTAATAAGATTAAAAAGGCCCGTTTACGTTTCAAAAGAATTGAAATACAAATCACAGGATCACTACTTGGAAAGTCGGAACTAGGCGGCCTGACGAATGGGGAGTTTATAACGTTCCAGCAGTGTGTCTACATAACAAAGTTACCGCAGTTCAAGAGCAAATAGTTTTCCCATGAAATTAAGAAAGTCTCGCGGTCATGACAAGGCAACATGACGGGTGCAACTAAATGTCTGTGTATTAACAGTGACTACCGTTAGTGCTGTACCAAGCACATGGTTGTACAAATTGTTAGCAGTGTCTCCCCTCAGCCAGTGCCTCCATTGTTCCCGTCTTCCTGTCTGCCTTCTTCTCACCCCCATCGTCTTTGCGTACGTTTATTAGTCTTCTCCGTCCCTTCTCGGGCGAATGGAATGGAGTTTTAGTTTTATTAAATTAAACAAATATTTAAAAATATGACGGCTTCAAAATTCACATATTGATGGTATGACAGCAGAGATGGACTTTTGAAGACGTTCTGCAAGAGTATACAGACGTGAGAAAGTTAGAAATTAAGTCATTAAGGATAAAATGAATGTGAAAAATTCAATTGTTGATTTTATCGAAACAAAAAAATTACAATGGTATGAACACACGAAAAGAATATCACAGGAAAGATTGACAAGGAGAGTTATGGAATGGATCCGAACAGGAAGAAGGAAGAAAGGTAGACCACCTGGATAGAAGAAATTCAGACTATATTGAGAGAAATTCGACAAATTGAAGAAGATTTTTGGATATTCCGCTGTAATTTGTAATCTTTGGTTCCAGAAAATGTGTGTAAACATTGTTCAGCCTGAATAATAAATTATGTTGTTGGTACCATGGAACTCAAGAAATGTTTTTTCCGTCATATTTTCAGAACCCAATTTAATATCGGCTTTGGTAGGCCACGTGTTGATGAGTGCTCAACCTGCACATCATTACACGAAAGAATAAAAAATGAGAAAAACTGTTCGATAAAACAATTAAAACCATGATAACAGAAAACCATGTTCAAGTATTAAAACACAAAGCTTTTTGCAACATATTAAATAAACAAAAACAACCTTTCGAATTAAACGGAATAAATCCTATTGTAGTCCCAAGCCACGTGTTTGTTAACCAAATACACTGTACTCACCGTCTATGGCTTTTTTCCGTGATGTTTTTTCCAGTTTACATGTTTCAAGGCACTTGCCTCATGTACGGCGCGTGTTGTCTTGCAAGGCACACCGAACATTTTTAAAACGAATTTATGTACATAGTTTAATTGCCGTATTGTGTTTTTAATATTTTGACAAATGTCATTTTTTATGACATAGATTGATTTTATAAGTTCTGTTGATGAGGAGTACGGCGCGTGTTGTCTTGCAAGGCACACCGAACATTTTTAAAACGAATTTATGTACATAGTTTAATTGCCGTATTGTGTTTTTAATATTTTGACAAATGTCATTTTTTATGACATAGATTGATTTTATAAGTTCTGATGATGAGGCAAGTGCCTTGAAACATGTAAACTGGAAAAAACATCACGGAAAAAAGCCATAGACGGTGAGTACAGTGTATTTGGTTAACCTTTCGACTCTATCATTCGATTGTCAGAAGAATCCTACTGCCTAGGATACCTGATCAAATTGCCTATTATTGAAGACAATTATACGAGTAAAATTTCATAATAGTCGTTGGCAGCTCTAGGTGTGCACAAACCAAAAATAATACATACATCTATGAATGGGATGAAACCGAACATAATAACGAATACAGTGGATACAGTAGAATTAGTTCATCTGTACATCACTGCTTAATAAACCTCGAAATACCAGAAGGTACTCAAGTAAATTGTTTTGCTTCTGACGGATGTGGGGGGACAACAATGATTAGAATGTTGTCAGTTTGGTTTTTGAATTTTGCCTCCCCCCAAAAAAATGTAGAAACATTAGAATTTGTTTATCCTGTTGTAGAACATTAATTCTTTCTATCTGACCGTGTCTTTGCTCGAATTAAGAAACGAATTAAAAATATACAATGTCATCATTCATTCTAGTAAAGGAACACTCCTAAAATTTTACAAGGTGATGGCTCTTCCCACACGTCTTTATGGGTCTGAGAACTAGACTTTAACGAAAGGCCAGGCCAATCGCATCCAAGCGGCTGAAATGAGATTTCTCAGGCACGTGGCAGGGTATACTCTCCATGATCATAGAAGAAACACAGATATACGGCAGGAACTGAATATTATGAGTATACTCGACAGGATCGCCCAGTATCGACTGAATTAGTGGGAACATCTTTGCCGAATGGATGACTACCGCATCTCCAAACAACTATGGAACTATAAGGCGAGGGAACGGAGAGGTGTGGGACGTCAGAGGAAGCGCTGGAGTGACCAGCTATAGACTTTGCCTACTTGAGACCGGAACGAACCATCCTTCAATTAATCCTTGTAGATGATGATCATCATCATCATTCATCCTGCCGAATACACAAACATCTTCAGTGACTATGAAAATGTAGTTCCACTAAGAGGAAAAGTTTTAAACTGGAAACATTCTCTTCAAGGTGTGACTCTGCCTTCAGGGCAATGGTACTTCCAGTTCAATACGACCAAACGGGTTTTTTTCAAGAAAAATCAGCAAAGGAAAGGAGACAATGTTTTGCTGCAAGGTTAGGTGCATTGCCGTTCTGAAATAGGGTCGTAAAAAACTATATGCAAACGTGGAAATGTTTTGACACCATTGTTTCAATTATTATTGGAAATGGAGTAAAGATTTCAGTAAACGTTTACAAAAAATTTATAAAAAGTTACGAAAAAGTTTACAGACGTACTGAGTGTATTGAAAAAACATTTAAAGAAAACTGGAGAGAACTAGACACTTTATAAATTAACATTTTATAAAAAAAAAAACTTCAATTAGACAGTGTTACAAGAGAAGAAAATTTTGAACCATAAGCAGAATGTGAAAGAATAGAGGAAGTTTCAGATTCACTTATCTAAAATAATAAAGAAACGCTTTTTTAAATTTCGTAATTCTAATTTCAATATTCTGTATAATGAATGTAAATAAAATTTATCCTTTTGTAACCAATGGCTCCTAGTTTGTTTCAAAACCAGATATACCCAAAACATTTTCTCAAATATCTCAATAATAATACGAGGATTGTTCAATAGAAACACGTTTGGTCTGCGCAGCCGTGACTTCGTCGCCATGGCAACGGAATACATTTTTGTTTATATTGTCTATTTAAGTACTAGTGACGCGTCTGTAAAAATATTTGCAGTTTCCTCTTTTCTAAGCGTTGTGACTGGGTTGAAAAATGACATCTATGATAGAAAATCCGTCCAACGATAATCTGCGTGCCGTTATTAAGTTTTTGACCGCTGAGGGGCGTCAGCCAATGGAAATTTATACGAGAATGAAAGCTGTATATGTTGACTATAGTTATTCTCATACGGCAGTGGTTGAATGGTGCAATCAATTTCGGCAAGGTAGAAAATGGAGACTTCTTTTAAAATCGTTGAATAAAAATGCTTTACAGCCTCTAAACGTGTTTCTATTGAAAAGCCTCGTAAAATTTTAAGGGCTTAAATTTCAGCACCAAAGTCTGTCTTATAGCAATACGCCTGTAAAATTATGATTTTCCAGTTTTCACATTTCTGAGATAGTAGTTTGTTTGCTCTCCTGAAATTTTTCATTTTTTGGAAGTATCTGGTTTTGAAACTAGATGACTCAAATAAAAGGAGGATACTAATACAGGTTATTAAGAAGGTAAGCAAAGAATATATACATTAAGTGGGGACATGTGATGGAGGTGGCACAAACGTTATGGAAATAAAAGAGTAACAAAGAAAATCAAAAGTGCTTCTATTTTGTTATCCTTGTAATGTCTGGCTACTGATAATTAATAAGTAGTGTCTAAAAATTAGCGATTTCTATTTAGTCAAATGCGATTCATACTACGAGGAATAGTTGTAGAAACAGAAGAAGAGTGCTGTAATAATGTCATATAAAAACTGTTTAATGACATGAGTTTATGATCTATAGTGCAGTAGCAGTAGCCTATATCATAATGTACATTATGATTATATTGTAATTATAAGTATAATACTACTGACTCAGAACACTAAGTCTTTTATTAGTAAAAATGTAACATTTTTACCTTATAGCCTGAACCAGTTTTCGCTTATTATAAGCTTCGTCAGAGGCTGCCACTGGGAGCGGCTTGTTCTTGGTGACAGCGCCGTCGTTTGAAAGATCGATGTTGTGTGTGTGCGGTGTGATATGTTCGAATAGTAGGTGTGACTTAAATTGTGTCTGTTGGTTTAGGATGTCGTTTTTATGTGTTTTTTTTTGGTAGTGGTATTTTGGAGATTTCAATGCACATACTGAAAATGAGATTATCTTTGGCATCAAACGAACAACCACGTTGTAACGTCTGTTCCAATAAGAAGAAATATGCAAACTCACAAAACACATAAAAACTACATCCTAAACCAACAGACACAATTTAAATCACACGTACTATTCGAACATATCACACCGGACACACACACAACATCGATCTTTCAAACGACGGCGCCGTCACCAAGAACAAGATGGACAGCGCTCCTAGTGGCAGCCTCTGCCGAAGCTTGTAACAAGCGGAAACTGGTTCAGGCTAAAAGGTAAAAAGTTTACATTTTTACGAATAAAAAACTTACTGTTCCTAGTTAGTAGTATTATACTTATAATTTGTTAATCAATGGGTACGTCATGGACAATAAAACCAAGATTATGTTGTGTTAGGGTATTTATTATGTATGCTCATTTATTCTGTAATTACAGTGTCTATGATTGAGTTAATATCTTTGGTTTGCTTACACCTCACAGAAAGAGGACAATGGGTTAAATAAAATAAATAAATACAATCGGAAATATTGAAAAGACGAATTATTAGGAAAATATTAGGCCCAAGAAAAACTTCAGAAGGTTGGAAATTAAGAAGTAATGATTAAATATATCAGAGTATAGAAAATATAACAGAACAATGAGAAAAAGAAGACTATTATTTTTGGGACATTTATATAGAATGGACGACAATAGGTTAACAAAGAAGATCTTCAAATATTTGTGGGGGAAGAAGTCAACATCAAGCTGAATTTAAGAAGTCCAAAAGGATTTAGAAAAAAATAATATAAACGCAGAAGAAGCAATTAAAAAAGAAGTGTTTCGGGCAAAAGTGTTAAAAGTGGAAGGAGTCCATGGTAGGAGAGACAAAAACGCAGGTTCAAAGTGGACTGAAGACAGGAAGAAGCGACACAGTGAAAATGTGAAAGAATATTGGAGAAAAAGAAAAGAACAAAGAATAAAGAATTGAAATTGGCATGCGGTCCTTAGATGGCCGATACAAAAAAAAAATCGGCTTTAATTTTAATCATTATTTGTTTACATTAAACTCGGTTAACATAAATTTTCGTTTTATGTTGTCAAGCAATTACAATTCAGCTGTATACATAAAATTTATTGAAATAAATATATTATTATGTACTTTACTAAGTCTTTACAACTTTGTTAAGTTTAGTTAAGTCTCACGTGCTTAATTAAAAATACCATCCACTTTTAGCTGCCAATATGGGAACTTTTAAGAAATTTTTCCAACGCCTGCAATTAACCATGATACTATCCATATTACAATGCTGCTAGATGTGAAGCAGTCAAATTCGTACAAGTAACTTTGCTCTGAGCTATTTTAATGGAACAGACGTTACAATGTGGTTGTTCGTTTGATGCCAAAGATAATCTCATTTCCAGTATGTGCATTGAAATCTCCAAAATACCACTACCATGTCTTTGTTATGATTCGTATCTATTGTTCCTTAATCTGTGTAGCTTTTGAGGATATACTGATATTATAGTCAATTGTACATTTTTGTTTTAACTGCAGTATTCTCTGTGGTTCATGATAATATTTGTTTTTTACTAAATGTGTGTTTTTACTGCTTGTATTTTTTTTTACTAAGAAATCATAATATTGTTTACTCCTGGAACTACAAAAATTTAAAACTTCTCTATCAGTTCTTATTCTTACTTAAGTTTTAATATTCCATAGTTTTTTTTCCATTTTTACATAGCTTTACATTATGTAGCTTAGCATTATATTTCAGGGGTGTCCACAGGGGGAGGTCGTGCTGCAGACTGCACCATTGAAATTTTGATGGGGGGGGGGTGACAAATAACTTTGGGAAAATATGAAAAATTGTAACTAGGTTGCAATAAAAAATTGAATGTTTATAAAAGTTCATGGTTTGTTAGTGAAGAATGGAAGCAATCATAGCATTTTAATCCAAAAATTTGTTTTATTAAGTCAAATATTCTGAGGAAAAATCATTGTCACCAGGAGACATGACAGGGACAGTGACCTGAGACTGACAACAATGCTTATTACAATGTCGTTTTTTATTTTAAATACCTTTCATTGGGGAGGGGAGGGTTATTTATAAAGTTTGGAGGAGGGTGAGTCATTAAGCTTAGGGCGAGAGCATCCCTGATATATTTGATTTATTTGTATTTAATTTTTTTATGTTTTTTGAAATTAAATGTCATTAAAACAATTGAGAATTTCTATTGAACATACTTAGCTATTTCCTTTTCCACATGATGTTGGCCAAAATCACTTAGCTAATTATATAGACACTGGGTTTAATCCCTAGGCATCATCATCATCATCATCATCTTCGTAACGGTTTTAAGCTTTAGAGGCCTGTTCCTATTCTACACTCCACCTTTTCTTAAGTCTACCAAATTTTCTTCTACCTCTAGGGTTGTAATCTTTCACCATTTTTGGTATTCTACTTTCTTCCATTCTATTGATGTGTTGAATCCATTTTATTTTGTATTCTTTAATCCTTTCAGTAACTTCAAAAATATCTAAATCACTTCTTATCTCCTCATTTCTTATATGATCTTGTCTATTACAGCTTTTATCTGATCTCAGAAAATTCATTTCTGCTGTTTGTGTCTTCTGTTCATCTTTCTTCTTTATGACCCAAGTTTCAGAACCATACAGTAGTTTAGGTATTGCCATTGTTTTATACAATTTTTGTTGGGTTTCTTTTCTACATTTATTCCCGACGTTCTCCAGATATCCAAATCGTTCCAAACATTCTTCTGAAATTCGTCACTTTATTTTCTATATCTCTACCTTGACCATAAGTAATGTCATCTCCAAGAGAGTTGAGATGTCTTACTTAAAACCATAAAAACCCAAATGTGTTTTTCAGAACCTGTTCAACTCAGCCTGTGGAAAGAAGTATCTACGTTAAAAGAGGTTGTTGATACACAGTGCTGGCTACACTACTTTCTTCATATGCCAACAGGACTTAAGTTAAATTCCAATAATTATTTATAGAGAAGTCCACAGATTAATGGGTCAACATCACATGTGCACAAGTGTTTACAATGCCTTTAACTTTAATACCAGTTAGATTATTATATTATATTATTATATTGCCTCCAGTAGTAATATAGAGCAAACCAAAACTTATATGTGTCATTGACAAAACCTGTTACTTGGAACCAGAGAGGAGGTAAAACAATGCAAAGAATGCATAATGCAATGCAGAATAATTATATGGAGCTGAAAGTTTCACTATAAAACAAAAGATATTCCAGTTAAAGGAAGAAAGACCTAGGGAGGAAAACTGTTGAGGAAAGTAAAAATAAAATTTCAAGTGCTACAGTGAAGAGTATAATAACCTACATTATCGGTTAGATAAAGAATTTATATCTGGGCTGTTTGGCTGTGGTCAGTTGCTTCGTTCTATTATTGTCTAAACATTTCAACTACCCACTAGAGGCCTTCTTCAGTAGAAAACAGTTTATAAAGTGTTCAACAAAAGGGTTCAACATTTTATAAACTTTTTTCTACTGAAAAAGGTATCTGGTGGGCAGTTGAAATGTTTAGGCAATGATAGAACGAAGCACTTGACCACGGCCAAACAGCCCGCATATAAACTCTTTTATCAGTGACTCCACCCTTGATAGCCTACGTAATAAACCAACATAATCGGTTAGATATGGATCTTGGAGACTAGAAACTGGAAGATCTAGAAGAGCAAAGGATACAAATAGCTAGATGAAAGTAATAATTATGGGTACGTGAATCTGACAAATAAACACTTGGTATTGTACTACAAATTCTTTTATTTTTCTGACAATGGTTTCACCAGTTACAGTGGTTTCATATATATTTGCATTAGTTTAATGTAGACACAAATCTCTATCACTTAAAATATTTATATACCATTTTATATAGAGAACAGTCTCACATTAATTGTGTTAATAATTTAAATCTGTTTTATTTTATTTGTATTGGTTTATATTATACATATTTTTATGTAATTTATGTTATATTGGGGATTTATATTGTTTTACTTGTAAATTAGACACAAAATTACTGGATAGTGGTTGTTCCACAGCAATCAGTAGAACACACACATTTCTAAAAACCATTTACCTTGGACTTTCCAATTTCTACCCTTGGTCATACACTACTTCCTCTCCTCCCCCACCTAACGTACTTTTCATCACCATTATCATCATCTTCACACCACGGCATAGGCAAGGTGCTGCCTGTTCCGCCTTCAAATCCTCCAGCCATCTCTTCCTGAGTCTACCCATACACATGTGTCCTATAGGTTTGTATTTCCAGACTTGTTTAGCCAGTCTGGAATTAGACATTCTTTCTAAATGTTTTTCCACCGTTGTTTGTAATATTTTAATTTTTCATTCAAGCTAAAGACTTGTAATTGTCCTCTTATAGCTTCATTCTTTACATGGTCAAGTTTGTAACACCTTTTAAATCCTCTTAAGAACGCCATTTCCGAGGCCTGTATTTACTGTCTTGTCGTTGTCCATAATTCACTCCCATAGGACTGCCAAAACTCTGTAGAACTTAATTTTGTATTACGACGCACCTTATTTCTAAAAATACAGTTCATAATTTCGCAGATCATTTGTAACTTAGCTAACTTATCATCAATATCATAATTTGTAAATTTGTTTCAGAAAGGAAAAATCAATAGTCTAATATCGTTTAAAGGTACTAAGAGAAACAATATCGCACTCGATACCATGGTAACACTTCTAACATGTAATTTTCTACATAGGTATACTGATATATTTATCCGTTAATATATCGCTATTAATACTAGTACACGTTTGTAACTCCATATAATAGCCTACATAAATAAGAGAAGTCGTTATGTAATGATTTATTCACCCTTCGACCATTAAGTAACAATTTATTTTCAAAAGATTTTGTATAACTCTGTTATATATCTGATGTACATTACATAAAGTGTTAAGACATAATAACTAAATGACGGTAGTCTGACTAAATAAAAGTTAAATTTTAATTACAATTTTACCTGTCTTTTAGTTCTACAAATGGAAGAATTTTTAGAAAAAAAAATCATATTCCGTTTCTGTTACTATACTGTGATTCTTTTTATTATCAGTGAATCGTTAATAGCTTATCTAAGTTATCAATGAGAGATTTCCTTTACACTTTATAGCGTATGTCAGTGGGCCCTGTTATGCCGGCAATCTACTCCAAGGTTGTGGTAACCAATCCCTTAAGAACGCCATTTCCAAGGCCTGTATTTTGCTGTCTTGTTTCATGCTTGTTGTCCATAATTCACACCCATAAGACAGTACAGGGGTTGCCATAACTTTGTAGAACTTTATACCTCGATGGACCTTGATTCTAAAAATACAGTTGATTGTCCCACAGATCACCTGGAACTTGTCTAACTTTTTAACATCAATACCATAATTTCCATGTCCATACCATCAAATAATTAAAATGGCTCACCTGTTCTAGAATTTGATCACTAATCATTAATTTGTTCTTATTGGCTCCTTACGTCAAGATGTCATTACTTTTTTTTATAGTGGGGATTTTCATATTATATTCTTTGCAAATCTGATGAAATTCTTTGCAAATCAGATTCTGTATTTTGAAGTACAAGCAAGTCATCAACAAACAAAATCACATTCAAATATCTATCTCGTGATATCTTAATACCAGGGTTCACTAGATGTTTCTGTTTCCTTACCAGATCATCAATATAAATGTTAAAAAGAGTAGGTGACACCTTATCTTATCTAACACCCTTATCTAACACCTTGATTGACAGATATTTGTTTAGATATCCTACAATTATTTCTGAAAGCTATTCTCGTTCCATTATATAGGCCTTGTATAGTTCTTATAAGTTGTTGAGAGTATCCCCATCCTTCAAATATATGCCACAACAAATTTGTATCTACTCTATCAAAGACCTTCTCTAAATCAATGAAAGCTATATGCATTTCTTTATTGAACTCGCAATGCTTCTCAATGATTTGACATTTCAAATCTGCCAATTCAAATCTAACATATGAAGCTGGTGTAACTGGTGAAACAATTGTCAGGAAACTAAAAAGTATCCATAGAACAATACCAAGTATTTATTTATTAAATTCAAGTATTAATAAAATGTTCTAACAAATGCCGAGTGACCATTCAATCACTGTAATAATTATGAGTCTTACACATTCAATCACAGATGACACAACAAATACACAGTAGATTTGGTATAAACTAACTCAATACATCCAAAGAAGAAGTGCTTGACGACTCAGAGGCAGAAGAAGACGAAGCAGATAAAGAAAACTTGTAAAGTCTTAAAAATGATTTATGGAGTGACCAGGAAAGATAGTGATCAGAAATGGCAAAATGTGAGGAAACAGTGTAAAATGATTTGTGATAATGATATTATTACCTTTTCCCTTGATAATTTTTTCAATGATGATAGAAAATGTATTCCAAATTTTTGAGTCAATATGTTAACTGTATGTAGTATTTAAATTTTCAGAGAGTAAAATACAGAAAAACTAGACTCACTTTTAAACGATAAATACAATTTAGTAGTTAAGTCTAAGTTATGCTAAACTTGTGTTGCTACCACTAATACTCACTTACATTTCCATGAGTGCTTTCAAGCCTCTCAGCTCATCTTCAGATGAAAACAACAATAGGTATTGAGAGTGAATATGAAACAATCAATTCTTTCAATTCTATCAATTCTTTCAATGAAACAACAATAGGTTTCCATCTGAAGATGAGCCGAGAGGCTTGAAAGCGCTCATGGAAGTGTAAGTGAGTATTAGTGGTAGCAACACAAGTTTAGCACAAGTTAGAGTCACTTTTGACACTCTTAATACGAGACCAGTATTTTACAATATTTATCAGGTCCATACTTTTTGCAATACTTTCTGTAAACTTCAATATATTAATACGTAAGATTTAAAAACCTTTCCATTACAAACATGTCTTTATAATGTACACTACAATAATCAGAATACACTTTTATTGTTTTAAAAAGTATTCAGAATTCTAAATTTAGCAATGTCATGAGTAGTTAGGAATGAACTTCATTTAGTATTTTGTTGATGATTTTGTAAAACTCTGAAGAACTGTTCAGAGAGTGTTTAATAATAACAGTCTTTTTCTTCACTTCTGGGATTAGCCATCCTACCTGTTCCAGCTTCAAAGATCCTTCCACTCCTTTCTTAGTTTTCCAACAACTTTTGTTCCATGTGATATGTTTCTCTTCTAGGTAATGTTCCCTCCATTTTACTGTGGAATTCGTCAGTATAAATTATACTTGTGGTATAGAGTTCTAAAGCTTTCACAGCCAGCGTCCACATATTATAAGCCAGGCTGTTAGGGCTGTCTATAGTTTATGGTCATCATGGTCTATAGTTTATGATGATAGACAGACAATCTCTACCTCTGGGGTGAATTGGCGGGCACTGTGCTAGTTGTTTCTGACACTGATGATGGGCTCCGATGGTAAGGCTAAAATGTCTGCCAGCATAAACTATAGACCTCGGCCAAACTGACCGGCTTATAAACATTTACAAGTATGTAATACTCTTAGTGTTACCTTTGTCTGCTTTCACAAAAGTGATGTTATGTTTGTATGGATTTTGCAGTTTGATTACCTATATATTTTTAAATTCTGTGTTATAGTGTGTTGATGTTCAGTTGCTGTTTTCTACACATTTGTTTCGGTGTCAACTATGAGGTCTGTTAATGTCTTGTTATTTCATTTGTAATGTAGGTCTTGTTGTAGGCTTTATCAGGGTGTGTGTTCATTTTGTGTGACTGGAGTGATTGCTAGATTAGTTGTGCTTGGGTAAAATTTTTACAAGCAAATTATTTGTGTGTCATTTGGTGTGATGTTTTTTTTTATTTTCTTGTCATATCTTTGTGCTTCTGCTAATTTTTGCCCATCATTCGTGTGATGTATTAATTCTGTTATGACAATATGTCTATACATCTTGGTAATTTGTAGGTGTAATTTTAGTGCTTCACAGTTTAGAGTGTTCAGACATTCAGTGTATACAAATACCCAGTACAACTGACACACTGATTTAGAAAACCTTTAAATACCCCCATACAATACAAACTAGCTTGTAGATCCAATCTACACAGATCAACAACATTCTGCTACCACAGAAAGGTGCTCAAGATGAATTAAAAATAATTGACGTTTAATGAAGAAATTTGTGTTAGTGGTTGAAATCACAATCAGAATGATCAATATTGCACACCACTATATAAAAATTATTCCGATTAGCGCTTTCAAGCTTCACAGCTCATCGTCAGATCAGGAATAGGCAGAAAATATGTAATACCCAACCCTTCACCCCTCTCCCCCACCCTGCTCACCCACAACAAACTAAAAATTAATGACCCTTCCCCACCCCCTAAACTCTGTCTCACCATCTGTACAGTTACATATTTTTCTAGTAAATTCCTTGTGTTTCAGTGTGTGTGTGTGTGTGTGTGTGTGTGTGTGTGCATCCCTTTAAACTACCCTCTTCCTCTCCACACACGTGGGTCAGTCACACACCCTTATTTTAAAACAACCAATTAGTACTATGAAATATAATTCTTAATCTTATCTATCTGCCCTCTCTCATTTACTTCTTAATCACGTTATAAAATATTTCTTCATTATCAAATTTAATTTTAATATTAATTAAATTGTCTAACCCTTTTTCTCTTTCTTTCAATATTTCTAACTCCTCTCTAAGCTTCCTTTCAACTGTGTTATTTACTACTTTTACAATTTTGTATTCTTCCAAAGGATTAACAAACTTGTGGTTGTCTTCTATGAAATGTCTTGCATATAACGAATTGGTTGTTCTATTACCTTCTCCACGTTTGTGGTCAGACAACCTGCATGCGAATTTTCGTCCTGTCTCCCCTAGGTACACTTTGTTGCAGTCTTTACATTTTAATTTATAAATTCCGCTTTTCTGTAATACTGGAATTTTTTCTATATTCTTATTCCTTATCTTATCAAATACCGTTTCACATTTTTTAATAGCTATATCTACTCCATATTTATTAAAACATTTTATAATTTTTCTAGTATGTGTCTAGTATTTTTCTAGTAGAAACTACAGTTTGGGATATTTAGGAAAGAGTCGTATTCTGATATAATTATACCAAGAGAGTCGTACCACCCATACAGATATAAAATGGCGGCAATCAATTCCTTTTGTTACAGAGCTCAGAAGTGTTTAAAAGAGACCGAATCAAAAGATAGGGAGTTAAAAACGATAAAGGGAATTGTAAGGAATAATAATTATAGCACCAACATAGTGGATAAAGTTATGAAAAGGGTCAACATACAAAAAGATAAAATAGTACCAGAACAAAAGAATTATGCAGGGTCATTGACATACATAGGTTCACATACTAGAAAAATTATAAAATGTTTTAATAAATATGGAGTAGATATAGCTATTAAAAAATGTGAAACGGTATTTGATAAGATAAGGAATAAGAATATAGAAAAAATTCCAGTATTACAGAAAAGCGGAATTTATAAATTAAAATGTAAAGACTGCAACAAAGTGTACCTAGGGGAGACAGGACGAAAATTCGCATGCAGGTTGTCTGACCACAAACGTGGAGAAGGTAATAGAACAACCAATTCGTTATATGCAAGACATTTCATAGAAGACAACCACAAGTTTGTTAATCCTTTGGAAGAATACGAAATTGTAAAAGTAGTAAAAACACAGTTGAAAGGAAGCTTAGAGAGGAGTTAGAAATATTGAAAGAAAGAGAAAAAGGGTTAGACAATTTAATTAATATTAAAATTAAATTTGATAATGAAGAAATATTTTATAACATGATTAAGAAGTAAATGAGAGAGGACAGATAGACAAGATTAAGAATTATATTGCATAGTACTAATTAGTTGTTTTAAAATAAGGGTGTGTGACTGACCCACGTGTGTGGAGAGGAAGAGGGTAGTTTAAAGGGATGCACACACACACACACACACACACACACACACACACACACACACACACACACACACACACACACACACACTGAAACACAAGGAATTTACTAGAAAAATATGTAACTGTACAGATGGTGAGACAGAGTTTAGGGGGTGGGGAAGGGTCATTAATTTTTAGTTTGTTGTGGGTGAGCAGGGTGGGGGAGAGGGGTGAAGGGTTGGGTATTACATATTTTCTGCCTATTCCTGATCTGACGATGAGCTGTGAAGCTTGAAAGCGCTAATCGGAATAATTTTTATATAGTGGTGTGCAATATTGATCATTCTGATTAAAAATAATTAATATTTTGCTGAAACAATGGATAATACAGTACACTAACAGACAGACTCTGTACAAAACCTGAAACAATCATAGAAAAAGACAGAAAACTGCAAAAAATTCATAATACTTATCTGTATTAGTAACCACACTGGAAAATAGGTGCCTACAAAATATATAATTGATTTACCTGGAATTTACACAATAAATAGTGCTTACAGAGCAACAAATTCTTCATAGGCCAGATACAACACAGGTTTAAACAAATGCACAACGAACACATTAAGATTATGAACACTGAACACACTGAATCACAAACACACAATCTTTTGCAAACCACCTCACTGAAACACATCACACATGCACAAATATCAACATGAACATGGACATCCTACATGCACATAGTTGAAAATTAGACACACTTGAACAACTAGAAACATACAAACATATTAAAACAAAGGGAAATAACATTCCAAAGGAACAGACATAGTTTAAACCTCTGTCTCTGTATGTCACACACACACACACACACACACACACACACACACACACACACACACACACACACACACACACACACACACACACACACACACACACACACACACACACACAAAGATCTTATAACCATGTTAAACAATGCTGTTACTTCCACCACCATAAGTGACAGCGGTCCTAGCAGCCACCTCTCAAAAAAAAAGCTCACAATGAGCAAAAGCCAGCTTAGATTTATAAATGTGTTAACTAAAATACTATATTGGCACAGATACGTGGATGACATTCTAATACTATACAAGGGGAACAAAAGACAATGTGAACAGTTACTTATGCACATAAACAAAATACATAAAAACATAACCTTCACTGCCGAATACGAACACAACAATACCATAAACTTCTTAGACCTCTCCATCACAAAACTAGAACACAAGCACAAATTCAGTATATACAGAAAACCAACTACAACTGACACACTAATACACAACACCTCCAATCACCTAACACAACACAAACTAGCTGCTTTTAGAACCATGATACATAGACTTAACAACATCCCCTTAGATGAAAAAGACTACAAAGACGAACTAAACACGATAAAATATCTAGCAGAATCTAACGGATATGACAGAACAATAGTCAGTAAACTGCTACACAAAACACAAAACAAACAACAGACAAAGACAGAAAACAACAAATTCATAACACTAACATACATCAACAAACAAACTGAAAAAATTGCCCACAAATTCAAAAAAGCAGGATACAGAATCGCTTACAAAACTACTAACAAAACAGAACACACACTATCAAAACGCACGCACAAAACACAAAACAAATTCGATCTACCCGGTGTATACAAGCTAAATTGCTCAAATTGCAATAAATTCTACATAGGCCAGAGAGGACGTAGCTTCAAACAGAGATACATTGAACACACAAAGGCACTCCACACCACTACAGAATCCACCTTTGCAAACCACCTCATTGAAGCAAACCACACGTATAAAAACATCGACAATAACATGAACATTCTACACGTACACACAAAAGGCCAAAAACTAGACACTCTAGAACAATTAGAAATATACAAACACACAAAAACAAATAAAAACGACATCCTAAACGAACAGACACAATTCAAATCGCACGCATTATTCGAACACATCTCACCACACACACACAGCATCGATCTTTCAAAAAACTATCCCGTTGTCAACAACAAGACGGACAGCGCTACCTACGGCAGCCTCTGATGAAGCCTTCTAAAGGTGAAAGCCGGTTTAGGCTGTAAGGTAAATCTTTACGATTTTACTTATAAAAAACTTAGTGTTCCGAGTTGTCAAACAATAGTGATATTTAGTTAACTAAAAATTAGTGTTCTGTGTCAGGAAAGTTCAATACATTTTATTTCTTAAAGCTTTGAATGTTACAGCTGCAAACAAAAATGTTGATTAGAACGGGTTTTTTTAAAGTTATTAATTGTATTAATTCTGGCTCGAAAACTAAACATGTAAAGCAAACAGTTCCATAAAGCAGGTTATTTCTATCACTGTTTCTGTACACATTAGATGTAGAACAGAAGGCTACAAACAGTATATTCTGCATAGCCTACATCTTGCACATAAATCCAAACCCACATTTATAACCTTTAAGCAGGGCCGTAGGTAGAGGCTCTGGGGTCCCAGTGCAACAAGTGATTATGGAGCCTCCTCTTTATCACCCCCCTTCCCTTGCCTTTAAACCAGTTGCATTTAGTAAGTCTTTTTTTAAATAGGGTTGCTACTTGGTGTTTTTTTTTTATAAGTGATAAGTGCGGTAGCAAACAAAAACAAAACCGACACGCTGTTGGGAATCATGGTTGTGCATACTACCCGCTGCGCCAGACTAACCCTATCTCCCTCCACCCACTGTGCCTCCACAATCCACCACTCTTGGTCCATTCATTGTCAGTGGTTCTACTACTCTTGAATTATCTAAGAAAGACGGTAAGAGTGGATTATTTTAGGCAAAATAGGCAGTGCTGTTATACATTATAAATAAGTTTAATTTGTTAATATTTTAAGACTTTGATAAGTTTTTAAGTCAACTTATGCTGAATGTCTGAAACAAAATGTGTTTGATTCAAAACTTTTTTTGTCTGGTATTGTGAAAAAATACCTCCTATTTCAGTGGCCCAGGGACACTGCCCTGCCTGCCCCGGTGGTAGTTATGGGCCTGCCTCCTTATTTTCAGTATCAGAATCTTAATAATCTCCTTCTTCTAACAATAATGACTTTTATTTTACATTAATTATTTTAATTGCATATTGCATGTTATATGAGTAGTACTGTTCTAAACTCGGTCTCAGAATGATAAAGATTATAATTTTTTATTTTACAGTATCTTCTTAGTTTTATAAAGTACACCATAGCATATAATATAGTGTATACACCAATATAGAATCTAAATTCTATTCCCCTCCATATACAGCTCTATAATCAAACAGTACACTTTATTTTGATTTCAAGATAAAACAATGTAAGACTCAAAATTTCAAAAATATTTAACATCCAAGATGAGATATCCATCTTGTGGGGGAGTGTCCACCTGTGGGAAAATATTGCACTAATGAAGTCTGTATGCCATGTCTGTAGATGACATGTTTGCAACTGTAGAAAGAAAGTCTTTCATCATGCACACGTTTCCATGTGGTTTTCAAAATATACGTTTGAAAATGTTAAACTGAATTTGGAAAACTAAAAAAAAATTATTAAAGGGAATGATTTGACTTTTTTGACAATTTGATGTTTTTATTAAATACTGACATGATGTGTACAGTGATTTAGTATCATACCTTATACTGTTATGTGTACATTGTTGCTAATGACATGTAATATGAAATAAAATTTTTGTTCTCTCGCTTTGTAATTTAAAAGCTCAAAAGTTCGGTTGTCATTATAGTAGGCCTACATATTTGATATTTTATGCCCATAATATTTTTTCTTCTTACTTCTTTACATGCATGCAAGTGTGTGTGTGTGTGTGTGTGTGTGTGTGTGCGTGCGTGTGTGTGTGCGTGTGCACACGTGCCACTGTCGAGTTGTTGTTACCTCCAAAATCATTTTCTTTTTTGACACACAAAATGTTATGATTCTTGCTGTCTTTTCTGTTACTGAGGTAGTGCAGTTATTTCTGTATTTCTATAGCTTTCCTGGCTATTCTTTCAATGTTTTAGTGACAGTAGATATGGCTTATTGTGATCAAATTTTATATTGTGCCATAGTGTTCTGAAAGCTAAGTTGTCTTAAAGACAATATCGTACAAGCTCTAGTTACGAATTTCAACATACGTTACACGTTGTCAAAGTGTTAGATTTTACAGAGGCTTCAAATTGGTTTTGTATCTTACAAAAATTATTAAACTTATTGTGGATTAAGGGTTACTGGAGTGGATGCATTAATGTATTTGGATTTCAAACAGCCTGAAATTGTTAGTTTAATTTCATGATTATTTTGTTTTTCAAAGATTTCTTTAAAGTCTGTACATTTTAAAATCAATATATGGCACTACAAGTGTTTAATTTGATGAAACTCCAAATTAAAAATTTCTCTGTTACCAGTAATATTGCTATCTGATGTTGATTTTAGCTGTCAGAAATACGCTAAGAATTTTTTTATAAAATAACCTGAAAATTTATTTAAACTTCTCCAACATTTAGCAAGAATCGTACTTTTAATTTTTATTGTATTATGTTATAAAACTGAAGTTGACTAGTTGCTTTGTAAAACATTCCACGTTTTTAAA
Source organism: Magicicada septendecula (assembly GCA_034769895.1). Classification (NCBI taxonomy): domain Eukaryota; kingdom Metazoa; phylum Arthropoda; class Insecta; order Hemiptera; family Cicadidae; genus Magicicada; species Magicicada septendecula. The sequence continues at coordinate 36,012,298 of CM068370.1, read as the reverse complement.
GTAATTCTATGATTTAAAAAATAATTTAATGAAAAGAATAGAAGTTTTCTTTAGTTATTATTGTCACATGCCTGGAGAACAAATTTGGAAAAATGGCAATCTTGATATGAGTAGAATGTTGCATGCATGTTATTCATTCCAAATAACCTAGCTGTTATAGCCCAAAAACATTATAACTGGATGAATGAAAGCTTAAGAGAAATCTGAGAACTGGGAATTAATTGCGAGCCTTACAAAAGAAAGTGCCTCTGTATAGAAGGAAGTGAGCAGTTCAGTTCTGACACTCAGAGAGCAACAAGGCTTAGAGAGCAATAAGAGGTTTGCAAAATTTAAAGCAAGTAATTAGAACGTAAGGGGTCCAAAGGGAGTGTAATGCGAACATATGCTTCCACAGAAGAAAAATGCACCAGTCTCTCCACCCCAACTTCACTCTCACCTACATGTTGGTGGGCCTTGTTACGCCGAACAATCCACTCTAAGGTTGTGGTAACCAATCCCTTCAGTGGAGTGGATCAGTAAGGAAACGAGAGATGGGGGTTCTGTCAGGGCTGCCTGGGAGTATCCTGGGTCCTGGCTTGGCAGGATGTGTACATCGGCAGCAGGATGTGCATCTAGTGTGGAGGCGGAAGAGCCCAACGGCTGCACACAAGGGTTGAGTCAGTTAGCCTACTGCAACCGGGTAGAGAGAGCTTGTCAGATATGTAACTCTCTAGGAGAAGAGCGCCCTGAAATCAAAGTTCCTGGTCCTTCAGGTTGGGGGTTGGATCGGAGAATTCACATATCCCATCTGTCAAACTCTTTTATGTGTAGAAACCTAAAAAAAGGAGACCTTGACTCAGTAACGGGTTGTTGGGTCACTGAAGAAGAAGAACACAGAGGAGAAAGATGTTTTGTTAATAAAAGAATTGTTAAACCACGTACCAGTAGGCTGTCAATAAAAAAATGCTGGTAACTGGTCTATTTGGAAAATGGAATTTGTTTAATGCAATGTTGAAAATATTAATATTCTATTACACTGAGAAAGTTGCCAATGTCAGGTGATTATTTTCTTATAAAATAAAAGGAATAATTAATTAATAAAGGTAATGAGTTTCAGGTGATAAATTCATAAAAAGATCCTACGCTTCATTTTTTATCACTTGCCTACAGAAAATAGAAATTCATACAACTGTTATAAAAGTAACCATAAATACATTATTCTATTAATACTCAAAGTCTACTTTTAAAATACAAATCTTAGTAAACTTAAAATATGAGTGACTACAGGGTGATGTTAAAAATAATCTAATCTTAATTTAATAAATACATTATTTATTGGTCATGTAGTATAATCATTATCACATACAGCAGTAAATTTCTGAAAAATCTGTAAACATTTTTAAAGATTATTATGTATAAAATCATTGCTACAATTAAAAAGAGATTAAAAACAATTTGTTTTCAGAAATCTTACTAACCATTACAAGAAATACATACTATAAAAAAATTGTAATTTATAAGTCTTACATTTTTCTCCTTAAAAATAATCATTTCAAGCAAGTGCTTATAAGTTATAAAAAATTGTCTCTTTTGTTATGTCAATTCTGCATCCCATAATTACATTTTATTATTTGTGTAACTCAAGCTTTAACCTATATTATTTACAGTCTTAGTATAACTAATGTTTTCAATTAATTTAAAACAAAACTTGGATTACATGTAACAAATTACATGTACAAAATTACATTTAACAAAACAAAGATTACATGTAATCCTCTAAACTTGTAAGGAATACATTAATTTAATATGTAAAAACACATAAGATACATTCCTTGTACCATTAAAGTAGTATAAAACAGCTAAAGTATAATGTAGTATACCATTAAAGTATTATTAAACAGCTAATTAAGCTGAAAGAAAATACTGTTAAAACTATTTAAGTAAACAGCAGAAGTACAGTTTTTTTTTCAAATTGGTCCAGTGGTCAGTGCACTTATCCCCAAAATGGAGTGTCAAGAGTTTGAGACTGTCTTCATCAAACCTTCATTATATCCAGCTATACTGTGATCTCACCCAGCTCTGACAGGTACCTGGTCTTCTATGACGTTAAAAGGTCGCTCTACATGTCTAGCTAGCCATGTTTCCCACTATTTGTTGTCACAGTAACATAGCTTAATTGGTATCAATCCTAAATTCTATCAGCATGTAAAAATAGGGTAACTTTTTATCCATCTTCAATATTTTTATACACTATTTACGGTATATTATTTGCACAAGTATAAACTAATTTAGAAATGAAATTTGTTGAGAACAAATAATTACATTCATTATTGTTCATGATAGCGTGAGGTGCAGATGACTCAATTATTTCTGCATCAGCATTGACATCAGCGGTGGCTGGTGTTATGGTTGCAGCGTTGCATAACCACCAATATAGAATAACTAAATTATAAAGTAATATACGAAAACATTAAGCAGGCAAAAGTGTCATATCATTCAAGGGAGAGCATATGAGATTTACGCGGCAATGATAGCATACAATTCAAACGTGGCGTGCAGGCTGGTGGTTGGGGGCCGCTTGCAGCTTCAATAGTACAGCTGCACACAAACATATGTTTATGTTTGGGGGCAGAGCTTACTACACAAACATATGGGAGGACGTGAGCTACTCTTCACAATTGTCCTATGTTCCCAATGTAAGCTTGGAGGTTGCAAAGTTTCTGCAACACTCCACTAGTAGCGCTGTAGCATAACGTTGTGTATGCCATCAGTACAGCCTTCTTGATTTATCAGTTGTGTCAGCTTTAATGTTTACATTGGTTCAAGGTAAACGTCATCCGTTGTTTGAGGTTATAAAATTATAGTAATAATTTACTATTATCAAACTGTGATTATGATACTTTAATGTCTTTTAACCCGTCTCCCATCCACTCAACCAACTACTGCAACCACCAAAATTTGGAACCACTAGCCGCCACTGATTGACATTATGTTGTGGTATGTACATGTATTATATATATGTGTATGTATATGTGTATATGTATTTATACAAGTCAGTAATATTTTATAGTCTTTATTTTTATAATTTACAATTATTCCTAAAGATTCACATACCGTACTAAATATATTTATATTTATGCAAGTAATTCTTACATGTAAACTTACGTGTCATTGATTAATAACATGTTATATTGTTTTCACTTTATACAGTCTCTGTTTTTTTGTGCTCCTCCACAGTACAAAATGGTTTACTAACTAACAATCATCACAATCATCATTTATAAAATTATTTGCCAGTGGACAATGAAACCTATTCTAAAAAAATACTGAAGTGAATACATTTTTTATTACGATTTTATTATATGATTTCTTGCTTATTTCTTTCTTATTTTAAACAAAAGTAGGTTGTAAGTGTAATATATCATCTTCAGATTTACTTTGCTTTTTAAATTTTAACAGAATAGTTTCATTGTAGTCATTTATGTTTGTTTAGTCATGAGGTTTATAAGCTATAAACATCAGTTTATATTCACATGTTGTTTTAAAGCTACTTACTTAAAATTAAATTATAATTAAAAACACACCGAAAGAACTAATGCTTTCATTTAAGAACTGTCCATATGTTTCTGTATTTTTATTATTTTATGTATTATGTTTCTTTATTCTACTATCAAGCAATAGAATTAACAATATCAAATACCAGTTACAAAAGATATGAATACGTAATTTAAATTTTGTACAATCACAATCATATGAGAATCATAAAAGCTCCAGGAAAATGGAGGAGTCAATATTTATTCAATGAAAATACAACCTAATAATTGTATGACACAATACTAATGCTGCCTTCATAGTGTAGAGTATAAACTGATACAAACTATAATTTTATAATTATGTTCATATTTCACTTCATACACTGGTATATACTACACAAAAGTATATTTATGAATCTGTTAACTGTGGCACATCCATGGATGAGAGATTAAGGGAAGTAAGCACTTCTCTTCAAGAAAAATATTCTATTTAGACATTCTGAGTGACATTGTTAAAAATGAACAGCGGAAAGCTTCAAAATTTTAAGAGTGAATTATCTGATTTGTAGATTAACTATGACAGATTATTTATCTGGTTACCTGATTACATTATCTAATTTACAGAACAGTAGACAGGAAAAGATTACTGTGTCTAGAGTTTTTCATTAAAAACTGCTGATGTACTTTTGGTGAAATATGTAGGGTAAGAAGTGGATCATCTGTTAGATGAGGATTCATTTTAGGAAAATAGATTTAAAAAAAAAACTAAGAAAATGGAATAAAATAAATTAATAACAAGTTATTTTAAATAATAAGTTTCATTCTAGAATTAATAATAATTCTAGAATTATTATTATTAATTAGTAATAATATTATTCTAGAATTTTAAATTGTTTCTTTTATAATACTTTCAAGACCACATTATAGTGTGACTGTCATTTTGTTTTTAAGTAATTTTTATAAATTTAGAGTATTAACAGTAAAGTACCTTTGAAAGTTTGATTTTGAAGATTATTTGTGTATAAGATTGAATAATCATCTGTGATAAATTACATTGTCATGATTCATTGTAAGCTTTAAATGTTTATTAATACATGTTCTTTTTACTATTGTTCTTTTAAAGAATATATGCAAACATTTAGAATATATAATCGGTAGTCAAAACTGAGAATTATTACCTAAGCTTCTGAGTTTATCTTGGATTTTGTTCCATCCATTTTCATGGCTAATTGGGAGTAAACTCTATAATTAATTATCTAGAATATGAGGATTCACGGCAGTAAGGATGTGATTAAACAAGAATTGAACTAGAACTCAGATCAGGAAGTGATGGTTTTCCTGAAACCATCCTCAAGGTTATATTATTATTATTATTTTTTTTAATTCAGCCTCCTCCACTTCAATAGTTTTGGATCTACCACTGATCTATAACGTGACACACTTAAACACTTAGTAACAACATGAGCCCCCGCCAGTGATCACTATCGGTGTCCTGTAGGAAACATAATCTAACTTACACATATAAAAACAATAATATGTTATGTTCTGATCATCAGCCTTGCAACCAGAACTTCGTTGGAATTCTTCCAAATCCATCGTTCATGATTTTCTTAAATACTTCAGACAAACTTTCGCCAATGTTTTCTTTAAGTTCCTCAATGATCTCTAGTGCATGTTTGTTCAAGAACAAATTCATTGTGTGACCTATAACAATACGTATTGTTTCAGTAACTTCAAAGAGATTTATAAATGTTGCATAAACCAATAACGACATAGTCTGAAAATTCGTATTTGCAAATCAGTGTTAGTGGAGAATCTAATGAAGGACACTTTTCCGCATTTATTTATAATTAAACTAATGCATATTAAATACCTTTCTGAATACATATAAAAACAAGTGTTACATATGTTTAGCTTTCCTATAAAAAGGGGAACTGTCCATAACCATACTACATTTTTGATGTTTTGAATATGCAATTGTATCAATACACTATGATGTGAAGAAGAAGAAGTGTACTAATTGTAAATTATTTTATTTCTTAAAGTAAAGCAAAAATATACATTATTTTCATTTGTGAGGTTAGGTAATATAATGGTTTTCAGCTTTTAGCTTACTGTTTAAAGAAATGAAAGCCATTGTTGGTAAAAATATGATGTTTAATGTGTCCACACAATGGTTGAAAAAGAGAAACATTAAATACAAAGAACATAATATATTTTTAATTAAAACAACAACAACAAAAAGTGCAAAATTCAATTATTTCTGAATAGTAAGATTAAAACAAAAAACAATGTATTAACAAATAAGAACAAGATTTGTTATTTGTTAGGTGGTCAATATTCTTTTATGTTATGCAGTAAGATCTCGAAAACTTCACTGGAAGCAAATTTTGGTGAAATACAAAAAAATTTGTGACATGTATAGCAAGTTTGTGACAATCTTAGTTTTAGTTGGTTGCTTTTCCAGTGATCTGCACAAAATCTGAGTATTAGTGGACAACAAATTCTGCCACAGAAAGGGAGATACGTATAGTAATAGACAAGGAGTGGCCCTTGGGCCTTACTTCGTTTTTTTTATATGTGGTTTTCACAAAAAACCGAGTATGTAAACATAGTTCAGGGGTTTCTAGGAAACAAAAGAAGAAAAATGATAAGATCCTTGTTAAAAGACTGTTAACATCATGTAAGAAGTTAGGCTGCCATATGTCTTTTTTTGCATTCGCACATTGAGGTTTTCCCACAAAATCTTGATGCATTGAGTGACGAACAGGAAGAGAGATTCCATCAAGACATCAAAACCATGAAAACTTGATACCAGGGACGCTGGGATCCTGCTATGATGGATAACTATTGCTGGTTTTTGATGAGAGAAGACAAGACCAAACACAAGAGAAAAAAATTAAACAATCCACCCAACCTATAGTTATAATGGGGAGTTTATTTGACTTTTTCTTTTCTATAAATGTAGAACTTCCATTGAGAAATATAATTATATATGTTTGCATTTTATTACTTTGCAAAACATAAGCTTGTCAAATATATATGCTTGATTAAAAAATGGGTTTTTAATGAATTTCTCCATCCCCATAACAGAAAAACTTTCGTGTTAGAGACTTAAGTTTGTAAGACTTATGTTGTTATGACAAGATTTTAATCATAATTATTTATATTTTGCTGATATTCTTTTTATAATTTATAATTTATTATTTTAAGTTGTTTTATGTATGTGTGTGTGTTGCCTTCTGAGGGCAATCTGATTCTAGGGATCAAAATGTCAAGTGAAAAAATGTTATGGTGGGGGCAATCTGAGAAGAGGGTTTACTTGATAAATATCACCAACTGGCTAGAAGTTTTAAAGATTTCATACATTTTCTTCCTTTAAATTCAGGGTAAAATAAGGTAAAACCACCCACTTTCATTCCTAAATGGACGAATAATTTACTTGTGACTTACCTAGAACTTTGTTCCCGTTAAACAGATTATCCAAGTGAATTCTGCAACTTGCCATGCGGAAGTCCACAACCATCTCTTTAACCTGCATAACTTCAATGTCTTTTGAAAGTTTTATGAAGTAAACATTCATATACACTTCTACCACTACATCACCTGCATCGACAGAATTTATCAATTGTATTATGCTGACATATATTTTTAAAAATCTTTAAATCAACCAGAGCAATACACACTGTCCAAATATTTGTCTTTGTGTTTATATGTTCATTCAAAGACAAAATATTATGTTGTACTTTCTAATGAAACAAAACATTAACACTACACTATTATTTTATTTTATGAAATTAAAAATAATTATAATCTGAAGTAAAAAACAAATATATGTAACAAAAGAAAAACTAGTTTTATTGTTTTCATGTTCTGAATAGCAATGGTACTCAATTCTCATTTTAATAAAATGTTATATGCTCTTATAAAGTTTTTCAGAATAAATTTTGCCACAATAAAGTTTTTTCTGTAACAAAATTATCTGTAGTTAGATAGATGTAGGCATCATTGTTATCAGATTACAAAAAATGGAATTGAATGATAATTTTGAAATATTTATTTATAAATTGTGCGTATAATAACAAACAGTTGATATTTTGTAAGTAAAAATGATGGAACGAGGAAAGTAAGTTCTCAGTTTTAACTGACCATTTGGCATTTGTCTGTCTATCTATATACTGCTCTTTGGGGTACGTCTCGTGATAACTTTTTAACGCATATACAGATTATTGTAAAGCTTGGGAAATGTGTCCATACTTTTACCCTACAGAACCCTGTTGCATTGAGGTTGATCACTCCAAAAATAGGGGGATAGAGGGCAAAAATGTGTGAGGCTAAAAATCATGAAAAAATAGCAAAACCCCATGTGGAGTATCAAAGTAAGGAGAATTTTAACCATGATCTGAATATAGTCATCATTTTTGAAAAGTTAAAAATTTTTGGATGTCAGGGCCAAAGTGGGTGAAAATTTTAATGAAAATGCAAAATTTATGTGGGATATAAAATTAAAGAGAATTTTGACTAATATCTGAATGTAGTCTTAAGTTTTGGAAATTTCAAAATTCTTGGATCCCAGGACCCGAAAAAGAGATGAAAATTTTGAATAAAATTGCAAAAATCCAGTAGACTGTCAAAATAAAAGGTATTGTAATCTAAATCCGAATGTTTACTTGCACAGCTGTCTTCCAAGTTCAGCATAAATACAAAGAATTTAAATATACAAAAAAAAAACTTTGTATTTATGTTAAACTTGGAAGACAGCTGTTCATCTATTGTTAGCTCTTCCAACAGGCTCTTTCAACCATCACTCACAGGTAAGAAAGATTTATTCTGTTTTACATTATTTTGTTGTTTGTGATTATGGTTATCTTATATGTTGTTCCCAGTGGTGTGGCGTGGGTATATAACAGCTGTTGCCAGTTGTGATAGGTCTAAAACTTAGCCTAAAAATTAGTTCGAATTTTTCCTAGTATCAAGTGTTCTTTTTAGAGTCAAAATATTCTTTTTAGAGCTAAAATATCTTTTTAGAGTATTTTCTATCTTTTGCTGGCAGAAGAAGAGGGCACCGGTTCAGCTTATACTTATAGAAGAGGGTTCCATTATACTTAAACAGAATAAATGGGGACACAAATAATCGAATTAATAATAATAAAGACAAACAGAGAAACACATGACTAAATGGATAAAGCACATATAGGTAGGTAGTAACTGCTGCACGTTGATTCTGAAATGGACATAGCTGCTAACTGAGCGTTTTGCCTGTTTACACAGCAACAACACATTGGGTGGATGAATGTGTCCCCCTCCCATTTGTACAGTGACAACTACTGCCAGGTCAGTGACCACACACAGTAAAACATTGACGATGTCTGAGCCGGCAACACAAGACAGTGCAAGTACACAGCAGTTCGAAAGCAATGCTATGCCTCTTCAAGTTTCCATACTAATATTGTTCGGATTTCAAATTATTCAATAACTAACCTATTTATTCTGTGATATAATTAATATTATTTTCTTTCATTTCCTGGACTGGTGCTGCTGGCAGCAGCGGCTACTGGCTGTTTGTAAGACTTACATTGTTATGATAAGATTTTAATCATAATTATTTATATTTTGCTGATATTCATTATATAATTTATAATTTATTATTGTAAGTTGTTTTGTGTATGTGTGTGTGTTTTTTTTGCCTTCTGAAGACAGTCTGATTCTAGGAATCAAAATGTCAAGGGGAAAAAATGTTATGGTGGGGGTAATCTGAGAAGAGGGTTTACTTGATAGAAATCACCCACTGGCTAGAAGTTTTAAAGATTTCATACATTTTCTTACTTTAAGTGAATTTTCAGAATTATGATTGCAGCTTTACTTTTCTAACTCACTTCATTGTCTCTCAGCTGTAACTCTTCCTACCCAAAGGTTACTGGCAATTTTATGCACATTGCTTCATCTCTGTCTAGTCACTTTAATTCTTCTAGCTTTATCTTATTTGAAATAACAAATTTTTTTTCTCTTATCAACTGGCATATAAAAAAATTAAATTTGTATTACTAACCTAACAATATATCACAAGTATAAAATAGAATGGTACTCATTAGTAATAGTACCAACAGCACTGATGAGCACATGGTGTGTAATCAGTGACGGATTTAAGATTTTTGAGTCCCTAGGCCAAGCTTTCTAAGCCAATGCCAAGTCCCCTCCCTGACCAGTTACTTTGAAGTAATATATGTACTGCAGAAGTAATCTGATGTCAGATTAATACTATCCAATTTAAAACCAGTAAAACTTTTCGTCATTACTGACATCTTCAGGTCTTAAACAACCTGAATCTTCAATCTTCAATACCTGAACAACAATCTTCAGGTTGTTTAAGACCTGAAGATGTCAGTAATGACGAAAAGCTTTGTCTAAATAATAAAAACAATTATAGCAGTTTAGCAATTCTATAAAAGAAAAGTAAGGATGGCTGCTAATTTAAACAATACGAAGATTAAAACCAGTAGGCTACTATACAAAAGTGTGCTTTCATTTAGCAAACATTTTCAAAATATTAAGAACCATGGAAAAGAACTGAGCAAATTAATTTATTTTTTAAGTAGAGTAACTTAACTAAGCTTACTGAGAAATTTAACATAAAAAATTTCTTTTTTATTGTTTACGTATTAACACATAATATTTAAATAAGAACTGTCTTTCATTTATATTATAACAAAAATTGATCATCTAATTTCAAAAATAAATCAAAGTGCCTCCTACTTTTATAAAAATACTTCTGTTAAAAAAAAAATATCTGTAGTTTGCGGCCGCGGCCTAGTCGGGCTAATGGTAAATCCGGCACTGTGTGTAATAAAGTGAGAATGACATTGTTGCTGTAAGATGTAACTGAATATGTGCAAAATTTAAAACGGCACACTTTAAGTTCGAATTTTGCAGTGATATCATATTGTTCAGCATGTTGTTTAACCAAACGTCAGGTAATCTAGATTCTACTGCATATAACATACAGATGAAAGTATTCTGTGCTAAATTAGAAAAAGCAGAAGTGTGAATATTTAAGTGCATGCAGCACTTTCAATTGTTAACCATCACTAAACACATATAAATAACTCATCAAGGTTCTATCGAGTAACTCAGTAAAAAGAAACTTACGGAGTAGTAGTCTAGCATCTCCAACTCCAGAAATAGAAAGCAGTAGGATCTTTCCATTCAGAGTGTACTGTGACTGTGTAATTATTTGCGGTATGTACAGTCCCATGTCCAAACGTCCTTTTTTCAGGTCTACCCTAAAAATTTGTATTGATATTAATAACATTTATTATGTACGATAAAATTGTTGTGTGTACATAGAGCTATATATTTCTGAAAATATGTTCACTGTGATTTGATATTTTATTTTATATATGTGAAAGAACTTAATATCTGTAGCAAAGCAAGAAAGGTGAAGAAAGGATATTAGGGTGTCAATTGTGATACAAGTGTTTTTATTTTGATTGCTGCCTCGAAGACTACAGGCCTATGGTTAACATAATGATTGTAAATGGCAAGTGGTTGCATTCTCATTATTCAAGTCTGGACAACTTTGAGTTTGCTGCTCATATTTGAGCTTTCATTAAAAACCTGACTATGGCAATAAAATATATCAAGGTATAATTTTTTCTGCTCTCATTAAATTGAGTTATTAGTGTTTTCACTAGTAAGGTGCACGAAGTCAATAAGCTTTATAAAATCTTCCTTAATCTTCTCTCTAAAATTGCCTTCTCCAAACAGTTCTTTTCTATACCTTCTGAACAAGGTATGTCAACCCCACAGACAATGATAATTTTTAATATAGGGATACTTTTTTCTGTGCTACTCAATTAATTTTTTCTTGGCATTTTGCATGCTATAAATTGTATCACTTGATGATGCAAACTCATAAATTAACATATCAATTGATTGACTTGTAATTTAGGGCACTGGCAGATGAACCGACTTGTATTTAATAAACAAAGTTTCATACGCCAAAATAAATATTAATTTAATATAATTATAAGTTCTCACCTACATCAGAGTTATCAACTGTCAATATTCTATATTGGTTTATTGAAAGTCAAAATATCTTGGTTATGTCTATTGAATACAAATAAATCCTTTTCACCATTTGCTCAGCTTAACTTTCTTTCTGCCTGAGGTTCTTGAGGCCTGCTTGAGGCCTGAGTTAAAACCATGTTTTAGTTTTTAACTAATTTAAAACATCATAATTAAACTAGTTGTAGAAGTTATTTTTTTGGGGGGGGATGTCAGTACTTTTTAAATATTCTCAGAATAGACCATGCCAAATTAATTATAGTTAGATATAGTTAAATATGAGTATTTACTCCCACTGAGGAAGAGGAACAACACCTCGAAACGTATGGGAAAGTGATAAAGAAAGTAAGTTCATATTGTGAAAGTTTATATATATAATAATAAGATATAGGCTATTTTCATATGCTCTTGTGCCCCTCTTAAATTCGCTATTGTAATGTTTCAACAAATCATTCAACCCACTGTGAATCTTTTTTAAAATAGATTTATCTGGGCCAATAAATCTGATTGATTTACCTGTCACCAATAAATCTAAACCTTGGTTATATTACAAGAACCTTACTCAAGTAGGTACATACGCGGTACTTCTCTGAGGAATACTTTTGAAATATCCAACAAACTTTTCCCTGAGTTACACGTGGTTCTCAATGATACTGTAAGTATAACAACTTATTGTATGAAAGAATTTAACAAAAACGTTATGCAGGCTAATAAAAAATGTTTACATACTAAGTTAAAGATCTGACTATACTGACCATTTAAAGCCTGTTAAAGTTGTCAACTGTAAACAGGTTTTAATAAGTCAGGCTACATTACCTGAGCTATATGGTATGCAATGAAAAAGTACTAGCATCTGTCTTCTCCAGCTGAGAGGTTTATATTCAGGTTTGAATCTTGGGCCTAAATTTGTATCAACCCATCTATAGAATGCCTTGAAATAGATTTATATATACGATTTGCTACAAACGTTTTTTCTAAAACTATTTTTTCTGACATTTGCTATTATATTTCGTAAACAAATTAATTTTTATTGTAATGCACAAAGTTACTGAGTATGTAATGTTACCTATCTAGCTATTAGGTATAATTACCTAACTATTAGGTAAAAGTAACATATAAATGTTAGTAATGGCTTTTAAAAAAATATACAGTATATACCGGTAATTACTTTATAATCATAGGGCATATTTATAATCTGAGTTAACTCAAAGGGCTTTCTGGACAAGTGGGTATTGCTCTTGGATACTAACTAGGCTCAGAGGTCAGCCAATGGTAGATTCCCAGACGCAACATAATTCAAGGGGGTTTTTCAGCCCTCAGAGCCCTCAGTACAGGAATTTTTCTCAGGCATGGCAGCTGACAAGTAGATGTGCATTTGTTTACTCTGGATTTTTCCCTAACAAGTTCGTACATTTGAGCTGTCACATCTGAACACAATACCTGCTCCTAGGATAATGTCTAGTATCTAGCATAGTAACAGGTGGTTGGAGCATATTGCTGACAACGTTGCTATCCTTGCTCACAGAGGTAGTATATTCTATTTCTCTTAAGCCATTAGTTAGTAGTTTCAGTATGATATTAATGTTTCTATGTATCCAAAGAAAGACCTAAGTGTAAAGACAAGTAATAACTTTTTGAGTTACTGATCTACAATATTTTTGTTTTTTGATTGAGTTCATGAAATGTAATCATGATATTCTCATCTAAATAAATCTAAAGTGAACTGATATATGGTAAAAAAAGTGTTACTTGCTGCTTTGAAATCAAATGGACTTATATCATATGGTTTAGGTAGATTCAATACAAATGTTCTAAACTTTAAAAACCAATATAACCTACCTTAACCTAACATTTGAAGACAATAACATGAACATTCTACACGTACACACAAAAGGCCGAAAACTAGACACTCTAGAACAATTGGAAATATACAAACACACGATAACAAATAAAAACGACATCCTAAATGAACAGACACAATTCAAATCACACGCATTATTCGAACATTTCTCACCCCACACACACAACATCGATCTTTTGAAAATCGATTCCATCGCCCACAAACAAGATGGACAGCACTACCAGCGGCAACCTCTGAAGAAGCTTTTTAAAAGTGAAAACCGGTTCAGGTTGTAAGGTAAAACTTTATGTTTTTACTCATAAAAAACTTTGTGTTCCGAGTCGTTAGTGAAATAGTTGTATTTAGTTAAGTAACGGACATGCGGACATGTCATGGACGACGAAATCCAAGAAAACATAAGTGTTCAGTGTCATAAAAGTGTGTACTTATTATTAAGATTATAAATCAGTAAAAATATATAAATATCTATGAAATGGTAATTTTTTAAAATATATCTACTGTCAAGATTTGGAACACCAGGATAATCTAAATTTACATGAACTAGACATTTTGATAAAATACCAATCTAGTAACATTAGCATCATCAGTATGATATGATATGATAGGACAATCAGC